>JAYDZE010557379.1:0-12948 GCA_034509125.1 Monilaria moniliformis | reverse complement strand
AAGAGGTCAAAATCAAGAAACCAGTTTGGTAAGGCCTGGAGACACTCGTTGGGGCTCACATTACTTTACATTGCTTCGCCTATGCTCTATGTGGCCTTCAGTTGAGAAAGTGTTGGAAAATATATGTGATGATGCCAGTTCATCTGATAATAGAAGTACTGCTGAAGGCTTGATTGAAATGATGGATAGCTATGAGTTTGTTTTTACTTTGCACTTGATGAAACAATTATTAGGAACAACCAATGAATTGTCTCTTGCTTTACAACGAAAAGATCAAAATATTGTTCAAGCCATATCATTGATCCAAAGTGTGAAACATCAGTTGCAATGTTTTAGAGAGGATGGATGGGAAGTCATATTTAATCAAGCAAACAGATTTTGTGAGTTGCACAATATTTCAAAAGTTGATATGGAGGACATCATACCACGCCGTGGTCGTAAAAAGCATGGAGCAGAATTGATCACAAATTTGCATCATTATCGTGTAGAGATTTTTTATCAGGTACATAATATTTTTATTCATGTTGTTTATTGATATATTTTAATCGTCATTAACTTTATTGCGTTTGCAATGTCAAGGTTGTTGATTTAACTATACAAGAGATGGATAATCGATTTTCTGAAGCTAGCACCGACTTGCTAAGATGCATAGCGTGTCTTGATCCAAGAAATTCATTCTCTCAATTTAATGATCATCAAGTCATGCATCTTGCTACTTTATATCCCGAGGACTTCTCTGAGAGTGATTGTTTACATCTTCCACATCAACTTAGTAATTTTATTGCTAATGTTCGGCATGATCCTCAATTTGTTGCGCTAAACAATTTGGGAAGTATTGCTACAAAAATGGTCAAGACTGATAAGCATTTGGTTTTTCCATTGGTCTATCGCATTATTGAGTTGGCATTGGTTTTACCCGTTGCCACTGCTTCTGTTGAGAGAGCATTTTCTGCAATGAAGACTATCAAGACTGACTTGCGAAATCGAATGGAAGATGAGTGGATGAATGACAGTCTAGTTGTGTATATTGAGAAGGATCTTTTTTCAACGATTGATAACGAACAAATCCTGCAGCGTTTTCAATCGATGAGAACACGTAGAATTCAGTTGCCACCACTTTAGCAAAACAAACACAATTATAACATGAGTTGTTTCTTTCTTTTGGTTACGTATGTGTTGATTTTATGTATAAAATATTTATGCTTTTTTATAGTTGTTGTGATTGTGATTTTTTGTAAGATATATTGATTTTCATATATTACATATATCTTGACTATAAAAATTATATATATAATGAAGCCCCTATCAAGATTATTTTCTGCGTCCGCCACCGGCTCCATCTCAGATCTATTCCAAATGGTGATTTTTCCAACAAGGTCATTATATATATAAAAAAATTTAGAATAAAAATTAATTAGAAAATCACAAAAAATCATGACCTAGGGATAGTGGCCTACTCCAAGGCATGAGAAAGTCATGGGACATATGTCACCCTTTATTGGGTGCCACTTAATTATATGTATATAATTTTTTAAATATTATAGATTTTAAATAAATTTAGAAATATAAAAATTATACCAAAGTTTTTAAATATTTTTCTCTACATATAGAGTCTCTTTTGCTATAATTTTACATAATTTAAAAAATTATCTTTTCTATAGCTGTACTTTCTATCTTCATCTGACATTGCTATAACTTTTCAAATCTTAATTATGAATTTTGAAAATAAAATATTTGTATCTAATTTTATAATTTTAAACAAATTAAAATTATTATGGCTGACATAAAATATAATTCCTTTTACCAAACTCCAAAAAAAAATAATTTTTGTATATTTTAGGATAAGACCATCCACAAGGGGTACAAGGTTTAGCGACAAAGCTAAATCTTCAATAGAAAAAATAATAATTCTATTAGTTGCTACTATATATATATATAAGTGATTTCTGAACTAGACTATAATATAATCAAAATTAGTAGTTAGCCACGAATTTAGAAAAAATAAAATATAGTCGATTTTTTATTTTTCGGACTATTGGCGCTCATTTCTCTCTATTTTTCTCTCTCATTCTCTCTAATTCTCTCTTCTCTATATCTGTAACCAGACCGTCGCTCCATCAAACGCTGACAATGGCTTCTGAGGGGACCCTTGTTGTTTCCGGATGAACTCTTGTGGTTTCTTCGTTGACGCTGCCAATGCAGCAACCGCATATAAACTCAAACACTTCTAAAACTTCAGTATGATGTACATTGTCGCCGTTGCCTACAAACCTATAAACTTCCAAACCAACTGCATAATGCAGCCCGTCGACGATGGTGCTGCTTGCAAACCTGAACATTGTTTTTTTTCCTGATATTTTGTTTCAACTCGTACCAGACATACCAAACATGCCCACGCTGTGCCAAGGACGCCCACGTCGGGGTTTGGTATGCCTGGTATGAAGCCAACCAATTCATACCACGACACAAAGAATTGACCAAAAAATTATAAACATAGGTCAATCCATTAAGATCCAACAACACTATCCAACCTCAATGTCCAACAAAAACATAATTCTCACATTTACTAATCTTGTAAAGGCTGAAAGATTCAAATATATAAGAGAAGAGTTGATTGACAATCCCTACAAAGTACATCTCACGGCAAAGAAACTTTAATCGCAAATTTTAGAAGATTTCTCAAGAATCTAGGAGGGGATGCACTGTCAACGATTGAGAAATCCGTGTTTGGTGATTTCATAAAGCTGCCCGACCGAATCACTGGGAGTGGCATGACGATACACTACATGGTATCATGGAAGTATGATGGACCAAATGCCAGGATATGATTGCCTTATTCTTTAAAGTTGAAGACAAAATTGTTTGATTTTCATGCGTGGAGTTTGCACTGATGATAGAGCCTGCTTCACAACGACATTTCACTTATCTGGCGAGTATATTAATTCACTGGATTCTCTATGCACACGGCTTCTCAACAATGACAAAATTACTAGATGAGAGCTTTATTGATAGAAATTTCGACGGTGGTACATTTCTTGAGGACAATGTGAAGATTGCATAAATGTTGATTGCAATCCGTTTTGTTTTGAATTTTGATGTTGCGAATTACAAAATTTAAATTGACTGTGGATTTTTCTTGAAGACATCTGGAAATGCGAGAAACTCATGTGGGGTAGCGTATTCTATCAGATATTGTCTGACAACATCACTAAGGTTCGACGAACTAATGATAAAGAATGAAAGTGCATTGTTTTCGTGGCCTGAATCCTTTATTGTTTGTCGGACATAGGCTGCACCATCGGATGCAACGTGATCACATACAAGCAACCTTGTATGTTGAGGTTCACATACTAGAAGAAAAATGAGCCTTTCATGTCTGATGAGGTAAATCCGAAACTATAAACTCCATTATAATTTTTAAGTTCAATTTGTTTTGACATTTTGTCTTTTAACTTCTAGGTTGTACCAAGACTATCTCTAGATGACAAGGAGATGAAGAGCAAGTTTTGGAATACACTCGTGGAAGAAGGTACGCCATTCGACTTCCAATACTGTGGCAATGACTATATCAAAATGCTCCATCCTAACGTACACGTAGATGGTTACACTTCTACAAGGATGGATGCAGGTAGTGAAATCCCTTTCCTGCTCACTCAAGGCACTCATTTCCCTATCCTAGGCTATGACGACCCGATGATCTCAAGCACACACTCAGAAAGAGGCGCCCAGGTGGAAGATATTATGAAGAGGTGTAGGACAAACAGAAGAGATGCTTAAATCATATATGCCAAGAGGGCTAGGCTTGAGTTGGTGGAGCTCCTCCAGAAAAAGAGGAGGTTCCTAATTAAGTATATAGGCGACTACGTTCTCCGGACGTTGTCTGAAATGAGACAATATACTCATTGCTCCTTTTGCCAACCATCCTATTTGGAGCAAAAAACACCAATACCCATACCTGCACCTCCCGAACCGACTCGACTATGGAATCCATCTGCTGCACTAAGAAGTCCATACCTCCCAAACAACATCCGAGCCAAAATGTCTTTCGACGATTACCCGAAAGAAAAAGAGCTTAAGTTGTCAGTTGTTAATTACTTGATTTTAACTATGTTTGGACTTTCTTTCAACTATTTCACTATTAATGTCGTTACTTGATGTTATAAACGTAATGTGGGACAACTTTGTGCTATGGTGAAAGCATGGTTTATGGAAATAAAAGATCCTCTTCGTTAGCTTGGTTCCAGCCAGGTAGACTCATACGTGTCTATTATAGCTACATCGTCGGCCTTTGCTTGCCTACGTAATGTGCAAGAGGATGTTGCCGTTGTACGAAATTTTTTGAGGTAAACCCTAAAAGATGATTCATGTGACAATTGATGAAATGCAGAGGCTAACAAAAACTATGTGTTATAGTCAACAATTGATAAGGTATGTGACTGAATGCACAAAAATGATGATCAAGTTGACAAGAATCTAGAAGAGAACATCCCTGAACATGAGTGGCCGAGATTGGACGATTTTGCAGAAGGGTTGAAGCCGGAATGGAGGCCCAAGTTGAAAAAATGGATTAATGTAAAGAAGGTATCTGAATTTTGAGTTTTTGTATGAGAACATCCTTATTTTGTGTGTTGTCGTATGTAGGGATGCCCGACTAAAATTGAACTGACGGTTCGGAACCGGACATGCAGTTCCAATTTTGGAACCGTAACTGGCTCTTCGTGGTTAAACCAAAACCAATATACCAATTCCAGTTCTAGTGGTTTTGGAACCGTAACCAAATGTTAACTGAGAATGACTGGTGGTTGAAAAATCATTGAAATTCAAAAAAAATTGGAAGAAAACTAGAGAAAAACTGGTAGAACCGTCTTAATTTTTACTGGGCTGTTTCCAATTTCAAATTCTGGATCCGGAACCGGCGGTTCAGCAACCATGGGCATCCATTGTGGCATGATATATGAATCAGGCCGACTACATACCATGCATACCAATCGTGCTTGTGGTCGACCTCGATACTGGGCACCCAAATTCGGTATTGATGGTATGCCAAACCTGCAAGCCCAGTGTCGAGACTAGCCCCAAGCAAGTTTGGTATGTATAATATGACTTCTATCGAATCATACCATGCATACCAATATTTTATCAATTGTCCAATTTTCCATTTTTTCCAATTTTACTATTTTTCTAACTTTACCATTTTTCTAACTTCATCTGGTCTCTTATATAACTGCAGTAGACTAGGGTGTGTCAATTTACTAAATATTGGGCGACCTGTCTTGTCAACTTCGAGTGTGGTGCTTTGGATCTATATGAATCGAATTGCAAATGATTTACCGACTACTTGATGGATCTCTAAAGATCTTCAATCCAATTACAAAGATTAGACCACAAATTCAAAAGAGAATTGGGTATAGTAATTGCAGAAAATTTACCAAGTTCGAGAAAAGATTTATTATTGACGATGTGTTGCTACAGAATGACAATTCGAGCTCTAGTCCTTATGCCATCAAGTTCACTGAACAACTGTTGACCGGTGACATCAAACTCTTTTCTTTTTGCATGTAACTTTGATTTTGTTTATTTTTTTAAACTTTCAGACACACAATGACACCTTTAAATAATCAAAATGCACAATAAAAAACCAAAACAATCAGAAAAAATGAACACGACGCCTACTCATTCCATGGATACCAAATTTTACACGTACAAGGTTTGTTTGCAAGGCATGTGTTGGCCAATTTCATACCATCCATACCAACCCTATGCGCACAGATTTTGGTTTGCGTAGTATGAATTTGTCAATTGCATACCATGCATACTAGTCCTTTACGCGCACGACAATGACGTTATGAGCGTAAATTTGGTATGCGTGGTGTGAATTCAATCGATACATACCATGAATACCAAACCTGATTTTTATATATTTCTTTAAAAATGGCTAAAAATTGATTATATATATATATATTGTTTTTTAAAATTGCTAAAACCCCTAACCCTAATTTGGGTAATGTCGTAATAGTTTTATTTATAATCTTATTTCTTTTTTTTTTTCCAAGAGAGAGATGTTGCAGCCTGCAGAGATGTGGCAGATCTGGTGGAAGATTGCGGTACCGCCGCCATAGATTCGGTGTCACGGCGGTCACAAATCCTTCTTATACGACTCTGCGGTTAGTTAACCTCCACTAACATATCTATAAACTTTTTAGCCGGTGGTCACTACTTGAATGCTTGATGGGCCCAATTGTGTGCTCTTTTCCAAGTTTTGTTTAGGTGTCTAGATTGAGTTTGTGCGTGTCTTTTGTGTTGTTTCTATGTCTAGGAGGACAGTTTGGAATATAGGGTTGTTCTATGCAGAACATGTGCCATTCTGAGCAATGCAGATTGCATTCTGTGAAAGAAGTAAATGTTTGCCAAGTAATGTACTATGGAAAACTCCATCCTGAGCAAGGTATCTAACATCTGACGCGAAGCTGTGAGTGAAGTGTTTGCCAAGTAATGTACTACGACGAAATCCAACCCATGGCAGATGAGAATATTGAGCAGATGAGCTAAACATAAAGTGAACCAAAGAAGGTGGAGGTGCTGTTGGCAATAGATGAGTCGATCTTATCTAAAGAAGTGGATAATGAAGTGAATCAAACCTTTCTTATCCATAAAGATGCAGACCTTGGTGAATCTCTTGAAGATAAGGATGAAGATCTCAGCGCAACCGCTAAAGAATGAAATTCAGCATGGCAGCCAACCATACACCCTAGCCCATTCATTTGGGTTGTACTCCCCATAAGCCCTAACAAAACCTCTATATAAGATGCACGGCCATAGGCCAAATGCACGACCGTTCAATGTCTTTTAGTTTTAGATCTTAGTTCAGTTATGCTCTTTACTTTCGAGAGTTGTGAGGAAGAAACATATCATGCGGGTAATATTATTTTATTTATGTTTATATTTTTGTTGGCCCGTGTTACCCAAACTACTCTGCAATTTTTTTTTGAAAGTTTTCTTAATTTACGTATGTTTTCTCCTATATCTATTGGCTTCATTTACTTATCTATGTCAAGTTAATTTTGTAAGTTTGGTCTTGGCAACGATGTATTGAATATGAACTTGTAAATTCGTGAGGTCTAATCTGGGTAGTAATAATTGCATGTTTGTGTTCTCGAAGTTTTAGATCTGATTTCGATATGAATTGGGCATAATTGAGTAGTTAATTGACCATTAATCACTTAGAAAAACTAGATCGTTAATAAATCAAACCAATAAGGTGTATGATCCTTGTCTAAATATGATATAGATTGAGTGACACGGGCAGAAGATGTATATCGATGGGGCGTATGTAGGAAATCCTTTTCAAGTCTGTCTAGTTTAAATGCTCTCTGGGCAGTACGCCTGGTGATGATTTTGAGACAGAGTCTATTGCCCAGAGTAAGGAGTAATAACTCTAATATGTAAGAATATATAATAGAAAGGAATGTTGGGGGCGTAGTGCCTGAAAATAGGACTCTGACATCCCTTAACCATTACTGATGACACGAGCATGTAGTAAAGTCTTTGCACCAATGATCGAATTAGTGTTCAAATATAATAAGTCAAGCCCAAACTATGTTATTTTTGTTATTTAATCAATTTCTCTGTTTAGCATCAATCATATCTGTTTAAGTGTATTAACCAGAGTGGAAACTGTGACCATACCTAACTTTTGGCAACACCAGACAGACTAGGAGAAAACGCTAATCAATTCCATATGGACTATAGAGCCGTGAGCAAGGTTAAAAATTTATCTTGCGTATGCAATCGACGACCACGTCAATGCTTATGAAAATGTGATGCACTTTTATCAGATAATCAACTACTCGAATTGGACTCCATGCACGATCATGACCCAACAACTCGAATTTGTACTCTAGCGAAAAAATAACTAGTGTTTATGGAGATGGTTCTCCATTAGTTGTTGTAGAAGATTGAATGTAATTTACTTTAATGAAATTTAAACGAAGATCTATGAATACAAGGAACAATCTATATGCTTCTTAATGAAACACTCAGTACAAAAAATTCTTAACCTAGCGTACCATTCAAAAGTTTATAAATATTTTCTTTGTATTCATTGATCTCTGATTTGTAATTTCTTGCACAAGATTTAATTTAACATCCTTATGTTTGTAAAAGATTGTTTGTAATTTCACCAAATGAAACTTACATGAATATTGAATGCATCATTTCAGTTATTTTTTAATTTTCGGTAGTATTGTGAAAAACGATTTTAGGGTCAGAATTTTGGAGGTCCTTATTAATTAAAAAAGACCAATGAATCCAATATTATGCCAATCAGAAAAGACCAATAAAAATGAAGACAAAATAAAGAAAATTTTGGTACGCATGGTGATCAGACCAGATTGCAGCCATGAATTCCGATTGTTTTATGTAAATCTAAATTAATCTGCAGTTTGAGGTGCTAAATGGCACCAAAACTGGCAAGGTTGTGAAAGGATTGAAATAATGGAACAAGGATAATGAGGAAACACGGTACCCGCAAACTGGATAGAGAATGGAAATGAATGAAGGAACCAGAGAAGGTTAGCGAAGTTGACACACGAGGATTAAAACGCCTCGGGCAAAGAAAGGAAGTGAGTCCACGTAGGGTACGAAGCAGTGTATTGACGCCTGCACTAAGCTAAATGGAGAGTGCTCTGCTATATTGAACATTAGATAGAAGATCCAGCCTTTCCGGAGGGGGGAAGTATAGGCCTCCTCACCCACCTCAGCCCGGACAATCGACGATGGACTCTCACCGCCCGTTCTTTTTCCACGCTAGTTTCTTTGTTCTTATTGAAGTTTGTTGGTAGACGTTTCAGAGGAAGAGATTTCAAACAATCTGTTTAGTTTAGTTTATTTAGTTTGTTTGACTAGAATGTAGATGTGGGCCGAGTGCCGAACAATTTGCATTTCACTTATTTAGTTCTTGTTGTTTAATCTTGCTGTTTTGTGGTGTTGATCTGCTGAATTCCATTTTACATGTCATTGTTGCTAGGTTAAAGGTTAGTTGTTTTGTCATCGATTTCCTTTAGTTCTTCTCTCGCGTCGTCCATTTTAGTAGATACAGAATAACATTTTCGTGTTCTTATTGTGTTCTTTAGCTAAATCCGATTCCAAGTAATTAGTTTCACTTTGTGTAGTTACTTTTAACATAAAAATCATGATTGGAATAATGGTAGCAATAGTAGAGTCCAAGCAGTTGGTAGGTAGCGTAGTTCTCAATGGAGACTAATCTTCATCCGAAATAGATTTCGGTCATCTTCCCCGACTACGTGCAAAGAAGGTAGATGAGGGGAGATAGGAGACAACATCTTCAGCCTTTCAGACAGTTTTCAACTTTGACAATGTGTAAAAGTCAACGGTGAGTAGGAGATAAACTAGATAGAATGGACCACTTGCCAGATAATAGTTTACCCGTAATAACAAAAAGTTCATTTAATACTTTTGTTTGTAATCAACCTTTGTCTGGATCGTCTGACCAAAACACTAGTTTAGTATCTGTAATCTAAGTGCTTTATTGATCCTCGTCCTTTTAAAATAATTGAATGTAGAAGTTTAAGTTCTTCATCAAGTTGCTAATAATTTAATTTCTTGTACTTAGTTAATCTCATATACAAATCAGCTTAGTCAAATAGACAATAGTTTCCCGCTTGTTTAGTTCTTTCTTTTCCCTCTCTCTCAACCGGTCTATGCGTGGCGGCATCGATGATAACCCTTCAAGAACACGAGTTGCTCAAGTTTATTACCCATTCCTCGTGGGATTGACGCCCACTTTACTGCGTACTAATCCAAAGTATACTGGAGAGTGGAAACAAAACAATCTTTGAACCGAGCAACATGTACCCCAACAATGGTATGTTCGTCTCGCGTCCCATAATATGAATTGACATATTTCATACCTTGCGTATCAAACATTCGCGTCAACCGTCGAGGAAGGCCTACCGAAATATTTGGTAAGCATGATATGAAATTAACCAATTCACACCAGTCATACCATAGTCTGCACATACCAATTCACGCCACTCATACCATAAACTGCGCACAGATTTTGGTATGCGTAGTTTGAATTGGTCAATTTATACCATGCATACTACATAGTGCGCGCAGATTTTGGTAAGCATAGTATGAATTGGTCACTATGTACCATACATGTTCTAAAATTTGTAGAGTGAAGCGACATTTTATCTGCTGCCTTGGAACATTGGATGCATTGATCTTTAGAATTCTACCAAAAATTACAAAAAATTTAAAAAGTAACAGAAGTTACTGAATTATGATGATGGTTGGATAAGATTTGACCGAATTATGAGGGTAAATATATGACCAATTCAACATGAAATTCGCAAATTCGCACAATGCATACTAAATCTGCAGATGCATACCCTGCGTGCGTACGCAGAGTTTGGTATGCATGGTATGATTGACTGAATTAATGCAAAGATACCCAACTTGAGCGCGTACAGTGCGTACCCTGCGTGCACGCACAAAGTTTGGTATACATCGTATTATTTGTCAAATTAATACCATGTATATCCAAATTGAGTGCGAGAGTTTGATATGCATACCAAGCCTGCACGCGCATGGCCTCGACACTACGCGCACTTTCTTGGTATTAATGTCGTAATAGTTCTATTTATACTATCATTTCTTTTTTATCTATATCTCAAAAGGTCTCTCACTACTCCATTTTCTTTTCTGTCAAACCCACAAATTTGGTTGTTTCTTCTTGCGCTGTCGCCATAGATAGGCATCTCTTGCAACCGAGAGAGAGACGCTGCAAAGATCTGGAAGATTCAATGGAGGTTTGTAGCACCGCCTCCACAAATCTAGTATTGCGGCAACCAAAATTCTTTCTCATGTGGCTTTGCCGCCTCATACCACAAATTCAGTTGCTCCTCCTCGAATAGACTACTGATTTAGTTGCTCATTCTCATGATGGTTTAAAATGAATGTTTGAAAAAAAATCAAGAACAAGTTCATAATATGTTGAAACAGTAACCCGATGATGATACATGTGGGTTCTTACCCCAGTTATCCTTATGCTTGTAGAAGATTGTATATAATTTCCTTTAATAAAATTTACATGAACATTGATTGAATTCATTATTTCAAATTTTTTCGCTAATTTCTGGTAGTATTATGGAGACCGATTTTTCGATTGGCATAATGCTGAAAAAACACGATGAAAAAAGATAAGAAAAAAAAATCTTGGTTCAGATGGTACGAAGTGGTCTAATTTCTCATACCAATCATTTCCACGCATGGCCTGTGCACTACAAGCGCATGTGTGGTATTCTTGGTATGAATTCGCTCAATTCATACCACTAGTATAAAATTCTGCGAGGTATGAATTGACCAATTTCATACAACGTATACCAAATATTGCGCTATGCCGTCTTCCGAACTTGGCGCGAATGTTCGGTACGCAAGGTATGAAATATGTCAATTCATATCATGCATGCCGAAATTTGTTATTTTATTTCTTTTTTATAGTGCATGTTTGCATTTACTATACAAAGTATATTGCGCATGCCTGTATTTACTGTCAAGAGTGAAGGGATGTTTCGCGTGTTGTCTTGCAAGTGTAAAAACATGTTGTAAAAAAAGTTTGTCAGTTTTTTGTTGATAGAACGTAGAAAAAATACAATAAACTTGGTCAACAATGTAATGAAAAAAAAACAAGATAAATAAAAAGAAATTTCAGTTGAGATGGTACAAAGTTTCCATAATTTCATACCATGCATACCAATCGGTCCACCCATGTTTGGTACACTTGTCTCGTACGCAAGGTATGAAATATGCAATATATATCATGCATACCAATCGTTTGCGCGAACGGCCTATGCACTGTATGCATGATATGAATTCGGTTAATTCATATAGAATTCTGCGCACGCACGTCCTCAACACGGTGTTATATCTCATTTTTTAATTAGTAATTTATTTATTATGAATGTACTTGTCAACTTCATCACAATCAAACAAAAATCATCAAATTTCTCGAAAAATCAACATGAAAGAACATAAAATTATTATTAAAATCCATTTAAGAAAATTACATTCAATCTTGAACAAACACATTGAAATTACATGCAATTTGATCTTCTGCTTGAAACGATACCTGAGTATCCGACCACCTCCATGCCCAATATTCTCTACAGCACGACACGGTTCGAGCCTAACACAATCCTCTAAACAATTACTATGAAGCAAGATGACGTTACGTTTGCGCAAAGAAATTCATCACCTAGTAGTCAAGACTTTGAACTGAGTCCAATACTTAAAAAGTTTATAGATATGTTGGAGTCGACGACTGTGCGGTCCAGGGTCTAGGGGTTGGATGCGGTAGCGCATGAGATCCCACATGTATTGTCATCGGGTAACTCTTTCAAAAAATCATGAACTGTGGTAACATCTCACATGTTCTTTGTAACCTAATATCCTTCATAGCACGATCATCTAGAAAAATACAGTGAAGCAAGATAACCTCACATTTCGGCCAAGAAATACATCATATCATAGTCGAAGTCCTAAACTAAATCCACCGATTAATAAGTTTATAGATATATTGGAGCAGTCAGCTATGGGGCCCAATGTCTGGGGGTTGGAGGCGGCGATGGTTAGAGACTGTGGCAAAAAATAATGTTTACAGAAAAATGAGAAGTAAGAGTATATATAAAGATGATGGGGATTAGGGTGGAGAGGGAATGAGTATTTATAGAGAGTGTAAGGCATGAATTAGGGTTGAGAGTTTGACTGAATTATGAGGGTTTGTAACACCCCTTACTCGATAGGTAAACCCACCGAATAAGTGATGTCACAAACGGTATCACACACACGAACCAAAAATTTTCTTTATTACTTTACTAAAATATAAATACAAAAATTACATTACACAACATTTATACAACCATTACA
>JAYDZE010557368.1:0-12951 GCA_034509125.1 Monilaria moniliformis | reverse complement strand
CCGTGGAGAATGCTGGCGGTTCGGTTCCGGTTCCAAACCTTCGGAACCGGAACCGGCGGTTCCGGAACCGTGAGCATTCCTAAATGTATTAGTCCAACCCCATTTGACAAGTAATACTACTAGTAGTTTAGTTTTGAGTAGACCAACAAAGCATCTTTACAATGGTGCAATAATTCATTGAAATTCAGAAATAAAAAGTATTGAAGCTGAATAGTTTTTCGAAATTGGATTCATAGCAATGAGGCAGGCCATAGGTAGATGTATTAATTATTTTCAAATTCTAACATAGCAATTTAGGTAGAACTATTTTCATGCATAAATATAGTAATGCTCATGATTATTTTATTCACAATGTTTAATATCTATCAACAGTCAACACTTTAATATTGCTAGATAAACTTAATGAAACCAATATAGGGATGTAACTATAGAATCAAAGTTATTCTGAACAAATCAACACTTATTAAGCAACACAAATTCAATTCCATTCTTTAATAAATGCAGAATCATTCCATTAATCGATTCTGTTAAGTTTTTAACTCTAAAAATAACGATTCTTACTCTGCTAATTTGTTAGAGTAAGAAGCAAGGAAGGAGAGAAAATGATACAATCTGGGATGCAACAGAAATATAATAGATAACTCACTCTGATTAGAAGGCCTTGGCTCAATTGCCACTCAAAGAAGATTCCACAATATCCTAACCTATCACATCCCTACGACTTTTATACTAATAATATCAACAATAATGATTATTAAGCACTACTTCCTCCACTCCAATCATTTAATCCTGTAACTCTCAAGCATAACTTTTGTAACCTACACCACTCTTGGTAACTGCTACTCCACTTCCACAAGAGCAATTAATGCGTCGTAACTGTCTTCCAGTCTTCCAAGCTTAGCGCAAAGCCTTCGTTGCCATAGTCCACTATGTTATGACCACCGCGCTTATACACCATTAGAGGAGGTGTATCATCATATCCCTTCCATTGTCATGGGCCAGTAGGACCTTTAACCTAAGCAAGTTTTAAACTTGCAGTTGAACCTTTGTGTATGCTAGTTTTACCAATGATTTGCAATGTTTTTCATTGGTGTAGCCTCCGACACTGGCTTAACTATTGCATTGGGGAGTCTAATTTTATGAAACTAGCTAGAAAGCTAGAATGCTCGCTATACACTGGAAGCTCCCACAAGAGAGCATCTTGCCTCGTGTGACCTTTATGCCTGTGGGCTTCCAGTCCATCCTTTTCTGTCATGCTTAGATAGCCTATCCTGAAAGTATTTTTACAATGTCTCTTTGCTCTTTTGAATTTCTGGATCTTAAAAAAAGAAAGTAGGGTGTGCTTGTCTGGGAAAAGCATATCGATATTTGACAACATAGATGGTGTATTATGTAACAGGAACTATCAACTGCTGATTTCAGGTTGAGCAATCACCGTTCCAGAACCATTTGCCCCTTGGGAGTATGGGGTCAAGCAGTCCTAATCTCTTGGGGCAATCAGCTACAAGAATTGCCCTGCTAGCAGTTCCCTCCAAATTTTCTGCAGTTGTATGATTTTCGTTCTAGTACTTTCATATTAATATTGCATAGTAGTAGTACAAATTCTAAGTGGTCTTTTTGCACTATCATGTGATTAAAAACCATTTCCTAGTTCTGATAGCGATGGCATTAATATGTATTTTTCAGAGTCCCCTGAAGGTTCAGAGATCTATTCCAAAGAGAGGCGATCTTCTTCTGGCAATGGGATCTCCTTTTGGCATATTATCACCTCTACATTTCTTTAACAAGTAATTGTTGCTTCTTCTTTATACTTGCTCCTTGATTGTTCTTTGTCTTTCCATGCCATTTTATAAATTCATACCTGCCTGGAGTGGCAACTTTAAGAATGATGTTTTCCAGCACAATTGCTGCCTGGCATACAAATGGTACTGCTTTATACTTAGTAATGTATAGAGGAGTACACTTTGAATCTCAAGTAGTGATTGAGTGTTGACCCTGTTATGATGCCTGTCTTAATATAATCTCTATCTTCGTCTGAGTGCAGTATTTCAGTTGGGTCAATTGGCAACAGCTACCCACCCAGTTCTTCAACAAGATCTTTATTGATGGCTGATATTAGATGTCTTCCTGGTGTGAGCCACAAGCTTGTCAAAGTTGTTCTTGATTCTTGTAATTTGTTGATTCTAATAGCATTAACCTTGATTATCTCAGGAATGGAAGGTAGCCCAGTTTTCAGTGAACAAGCACAATTTATTGGTCTTCTGACAAGACCACTGCGGCAAAAGATTAGCGGCACTGAAGTTCAGGTGTGCAGGATCATCTCTCTTCCCTTGTTTATGCAGAACTTTGTATTGGTTAGTCTTTGTGGACGATGCCATTCTTAGGATGTGCCTGTACAGGTTGAGATTTAATGAGTCAAAAAGCCACCATAAGTAACTTATACTATTGTCTTATGTTCTTCAAGTCGAGGACCCATGCAATGATTTGCTCATAGCAATACAATTAGAACAAACCCATCTCTATCTTTGGAATACTGTAATAACTTCTATATATATGTCTTTGGTTGACAGATGGTGATTCCATGGGAAGCCATTGCCTCTGCTTGCAGTGAACTGCTTCTGCAGAAGACAAATAGTGCCTGGGATGGAGTCAATTATAGTAATCAACATTTGAGTGCTGTTGAAACTGTATTACCCAAAGACTACTCATATGAACTTCCAAATCATTCTCATGAGCAGATTCCATTTAGTTCTCGGCTTTTGTCTCCAGTTGAAAAGGCTATGTCTTCCATTTGTCTTATCACCACTGATGATGGATCATGGGCATCTGGTGTTTTGCTCAATAAACAAGGTCTGGTTCTTACAAACGCTCATCTCCTTGAGCCATGGAGATTTGGAAAAACAGCTTCGACTAGTGACAGAAATGAGAGGAGATCGGAGGTTTCTATTATTCCAAATGTTCATACGAGGCTTGAGACATTTAACGATGAAAAATCAAGTCAGAATCTGTTTGCTACAAATCTAAAAGCAGCAGACATATCTTTGAAAAATGACGATGGACTTTCTCGATGCAGCTTGGCCAAGATAAATCACAGAAGTATACGTGTGCGCTTAGACTTTATGGATCCTTGGATTTGGACTGATGCTAGGATAGTCTATGTCTCCAAAGGCCCCTTAGATGTTGCTTTACTGCAGCTTGAGAGAGCTCCTGATAAACTTTTCCCTATTTCCTTGGATGTCGATTGCCCCTCATCTGGATCCGAGGCATATGTCATTGGGCATGGATTGTTTGGGCCTCGTTGTGGTAAAACTTTCTTCACCATCTGTGCTTTCCTGTCAAATATCTGTTTCATGCTTATACTAAACTATACCCCATATTTGTTTCAATATCTTTGGCCTTGTTTTTTTATTAAATAAGTTGGGTGGATATGTGGATGTGAAGTGTATGATGGCATATTAAAGGCTCTTCTGACTGGTTTTATGTGCAAGATCATTATCTATTAATTAAATTTGTTGCTGACTATGTTGGCTCCAAAGTGTTAGCCCTCCTCAACAAGGAGAAAGAGCTCATTGTGCAGGCTGCCACCCTCTATGACTTTTTATGCTTTGGTTAGGGCAGGGCCACCAACTCTTTCACAAGGTGAACAGCTTAGCTTACAGCACAGCATGTTCACCGCCACACTGTCTGGCTGGTGCAGCTTCAGGTGGGGGCTTGCCTGCTAATAATTCCATAGCCCAACAAGCTATTACGATGGATTTCTATCCCATTTTCTGGATTAAGACAATTTAAATATGCCTTTTGTATATTTTCTTTTTACTATTCATTAACTGTACTGCCGACCTTCTGCATTGAGTTGTAGCCCGGCGGTACATTTAGAACACATTATGTAGCGAGTAAATAGTCGTAGTATTGTGTGCTGTGTTATCTTACTCGCAGTGTTCACTTCTATATTCCATTACCCTCATTAAAGGTTTGATAAATTTGAAAAAAAAATCAGACTTCCTTCCATCTGCTTGCCTCGGTGTGATAGCTAAAGTTATTGAAGCTGCTAGATCTCCAGACACCAGATCCAGTAAACTGAACTCATGTGAGCAATTCCCTGCCATGCTTCAAACAACTGCAGCTGTCCATCCTGGCAGTAGTGGTGGTGCTGTTGTCAACTCAAATGGTCGCATGATTGGTCTGGTCACAAGGTATGTGTTCTTCATGGACAACTAACATGTCAACGGGGCACTTTTGCCCCAGCTAACTAGCTAAGTTTATGATCTGCCAGAGGAGCTGGAGTAGGTCTTTCTCTTCTTTTTCATTTTCTTTTGAGATAAAAGTTTAAATTCTTTTGCAAGTGCTAATGTCAATATTTGTTGAGTAGTAGTTTATCTTTGCTTGCATGGTTGTTTGTATCTTGGCTCGTGGACCTTAAATTAACTTACTAATTTCTTCGACAGCAATGCTAAGCATGGTGGAGGAACGGTTATACCGCATTTGAACTTCAGCATCCCATGTGCGGCACTTAAGCCTATCTTGAAGTTCTCTGAAGGTTATTTTCATTTAAATTTTGTACCAATTTGTATTCTTCAGACAATTTAAGAAACTAGTGATGATAAAATGTGAAGAACAACCTAGATCAATCCAGTAGATATTGGAGAAATCGCCAGGGTGATTGTACTTCCTGTATACTAATTTGATTTAAGCGTGTGATAACTTAAAGAGATGATCTCTATAAGAGGCTATTCTTTCCTGGATCTTCTTTTGTGCTTCTTGTTAACAAGTGCGGCTAAGATTTAAATTTGATGAGAACCCATACTTGCTCTTTTCAGATATGCAGAATCTTGCGGTTTTAGAAGAACTTGACAAGCCTAACGAGCACCTTTCTTCTATATGGGCGCTGATGCCGCCAGTACATCCCAAGCTAGAGCCTATACCTGATATACTGAAATTTCCCGCTGAAGACCATGGTAAAGGTACAAAGGGTTCTCGTTTTGCCAAATTTATAGCTGATAGAAATGAGTTGCTGAAGACGACAGCACAGCATGGGGTACCTGGAAGATTTTCTACTGACCTTACACCGAGTAAGTTGTAATTGTCCTATAACTCTTCTTCAGCAAATGAAAGATGTTATACACTCCCATCGAAAGAATAAATATTGCCAAATATTTGGTAACTAACTCTATTTGTTGTAATTAATAAAATTATGGCAGAGTTTGTCATCACTTGTGGTGATCATACTACTGGGGTTAGTACTCATATGTGGCAATGTTGATCTATTTTTATTGATTGGATTGCGTAATGTAACAGTTATTGTCTGAATAATTAATTCTTTGAGCTACTTTTACTATGCGAGGCTTCAGAATTAGCATTTCAAGTGGATTTTCAGCCAGTTAATCTAGGATATCCAACTCATCTCCCTTTCTTTCATTCTCTCGCTCAAGCTTTTCATCTCCATCTCGCCATTCTCACCTTGTCGACGTACGAGACCTTCAAATCTCGCCTTTGATTTGAGAGAAAACACTTGTCTTCTCCAGTGGGATTGATGTCGTGTTGGTGCACCGGGGGAACTCGAGATTTCTTCCGACTTGGTGCAGCGCGGCCAGCGAAATCAACGATGATGTAGGTGATGGCAGTGGCCTGGTCGTCCTTCGGCATCAGCTTCTTGGTGTTGCATATCTCTACGGTCGCTGCTCACTGAATGTGATTTTTTTTCCAGAGATTTTGTTGTTAAGAGGGGGTTTTTTTTTTTTTTTTTTTTTTTTTTTTTTTTTTAAGAGGGGTTTTTTTTTTTTTTTTTTTTTTTTTTTTTTTTTTGGCACCAGAGAAGAGTGGTGATCAGTTGAATTTTGAGAATTTTAGAATACCGTGTCGATCCCAACTCATATATATTAACCGGTAAAGTCATGTTGGTTTCATTTGAACAAAAATTCAAATTGTGATAAAATTAAATAATGTTTAATTTTTTATATTTATTTATATATTTTTTAAAGTTCGTGTACAAAATAAATATTCTTACAATTTTAATATTAGATTTGTTGTGTAGCTTTTAGTTCGTGTTTGTTTAGAAGAAAAATGAAGTTGTCAATTTCTAAAAATATGATTCATGAAAATATGATTCTAATGTTGGAAATACGTCAGGATTATGGAACTATAATTTTCATTTATTTAAAATAATCTAAAAATTGGAAAAATATACAAGATTAATGTAAGTTACTTTTTCTATCATACTATTAGTTAATCCAATTTGTTTATATAATAAAAAGTAGTTTTGTTCTTGCTTCCATTGGGATAGTAAAAAAGGCAAGTTGTGTGCAGTAATTTTGTAAAAATAATTTAAAATAACAAAACACCTCTAGTGGCTCTGAAGTTTTGTGGAGAACTAGATGCACTGTAGTTCAACATACTTAAATTTCAAAGATATCATCCCACAGAAACTTGGTGAAACGACCATAAGAAATTTATGTGGAAATTTCCAGATCTTCTGCAGTAAATTGAATTCAATTCTCATGCACCATGACCTCAGTAAATTGAATTTACCTCTCTGCATCTTCCCATTTGAAAGGCAAAGTCCTCCCATTATTGTAAGGCAACAATGCAGTACTCACATTCCTCTTGTTTACATTCGTGAGCGGTGGAGTATGCTCAGAACTCCACCCTCCACGCTCGTGTGTCGATAACCCCAGGTCTTGGTGAGGTGGAAGTTACGACGTTCGCCACTGGATTGGTGAGATCCAGAAAAGTAGGTCTTCGATGGTTTGTTTTTTTCAACAGAACTTCAGATCTCAACCTTCGGTCTTGACACTCTAAACATATACACCGAACCAACAAAAAGCCAATTTGATAACTGAACACAACTAAGACCTGGGATTCTTACATAGGGTTGTTAAACATAAGAAACCAAGTGATTATCACTTTTAAGAGCTTGCGAGAAGGAATTTCTTGCAGAATCTATGACTACATTTTCATCCTCTTTGGTCTTAGCCTCACTGCTATCTAATATCTGAACTAAAATAAAGTAATAACTGAATGGAAAAAAGTCAGCATTTTCGATTTCGATTCAAAACATAACTAGAAGTATGTCAACAAGGGCCAACAATCAAGAACTGGATTGCAGTTATTTTTAGCAGCATTATTCTGTTGATAAGAACACGAGCAAATTACAGCACGGGCCATATGGTTATATGAGCATGGAATTTCAGAATTTTCACTTTTACTTACTAGATTCTTTTACCATACTTTTTACGTTTGTTGATGAAGATTGATTGCTAGTATATTTTCTTTGAAAGATCTGCAGGTATTTCCGAGTCCTTATCATGGTGTGATTTTCAATACTGGTTGCATCTCTCACTCAGGTTGTGGTCTCATATGAACCGGTCACTGTTCTAGAAACTAGTTGTCTGCCTATACTTCCGATAGGCAGCGTGGTATAAATTTCAAAAGAAGTGTATTAGCTTGAAGTTGATATACTTGTGATTGCAGGCAGTTGCCGGTGATTCCTAGTATTTCTGCCCTGGATGGTAGCCAAGACATTGTTGTATGCTTTATGATCTCTTATTTTCAGACATCACCTTTGGACGTATAAAAGCACTCGGGGAAATCTTAATGACTTTAAGTCCTTGGTTTAATATTTTGAGGATCCATGTCTCAACTCATTTTCTGCAACCTAGCTTAGGAATATTCGTGATAAGATCTAGATCTTATACATTAATTCTTTGGTTGTACAAGTTAGATAACTGATGGGTCTAAAAGATCAAAGGATAAAGCTAATCAAAGGAGGTTTGACATTATTTTGGTAGCTTCCTTAGGTGGCATGACACATATATTGTCAATACCAATCAAACCACAAGTGCAAGAAACGGTTACAAAATATTTGACACATACAGACTGAGCTGGTTCTTTGTGGAAAGAAATCCAGCAATTGACAGAAGATAGAGAGAACACTGAATCCTCAGTAGTAGCGCTAGTTTTAGGCCATGGATTTAGTGAATTTGCCTTCTTCTACAGACCATTTTGTTACATCTCTTTTCAGTGAGAATCATATGAACTCTTGCGCCGTCGCTCATTGTGACCTGCCAAACGCCTGCGACAACTTCTTTTAGCTTCATCAAACTCTGATAATTCGTGAAACCTGCACATGATGGTGAGAGAGTGAATGCTGAACAGGATGCACATATTGTATCTTGTTGTCTTCATACATATGTTCTATTCAAGATGAACATGTATGTTATAAGTAGCGTGATCTGCAGGTTTTTCTGTATGATAATTGTTTCTTTAATACATTCGTGTTAGCTTTCGTGGCTAGATGTGCTAGATTAGCATGAGTCTTTCTGAATCTATCACTTCAAATGGTCTTACTACCTAGATTCTTTTCATATATTCCCCTCGTGTACTGCTTCCAGTTGCAAGAATTGAGCAGTACACGATTCCCATGATCCATACCAGGAAAAATGAAACAAAAGCTCCCGTTTTCCTATCTTTATGAGATGTAAATATATATTGAACTCAACTTAATTGCAAATTTTAGGAACCAAACCTGCTACACTGCTGGCAGAAACGTTGTCTTACGCCGGAAAGAAGAACCACTGCAGCCTTGGCATGAAATTCACAAACTTTGTGTCGACGATGGTAAGGCTTGGCGCCAGCCATATCAGCAGTGCAGTCTTCTGCCTGACAAGAACGCTGTGTAGATCCTCCTGCACTAGATACTCTTCTTTTGGAGGGAGTCATTGCTCCTTTTTTCTTGTTATCTTCTCCAGTATCTTCGTCATCTTCACCTTCCTCATCGAATTCAGGTTCCTGGAGGATCCGTTTCCCTTCTTCCTTGCTGGTTTCCATTCCTTTGGCGCAGAATCTTGGAGAGTGAATGCCCGAAGAATAGTAAACAGGTGAAGAAAGTGAAACAAGGTGAATAAGTCGATCTTGACTGGTGGAAAAGAAGAGCAGAAATAGGCCAGGACCACAGGTACTGATACCATCTTTCTTTTTTCCTTGAATGCGTTGTCTAATTTTGTAGTAAACAATTTTCAGTGCTAAAGCATGCTAAAGTATGAGATGGTAGAGGTGATCTGCAACCCTGTTGACGTAAAAGATAAATTTGAGACCTCTCTTAATCTTGTGATAAACTTATGTGACCCTACATCAAGCATCAATTTCTTGATATAAAGCTTGGAATGTACAACTCATCTGCCTACACATGCATTTATCATGTTTTGTTGTACTTAAAGCTTATCTCAGCCAATCAGAAAACGGTTCAGACTCCAGAGATTGGTTTCTAAGGTATTCTCATGCCAGAGCTTTTGCTGATCTGAGACGGTTAAATTTGGTGTACCTCACACGGTTAATTCCATGTCACTATGTGGATCACTTTCTGCTTTCTAGCTCTTTGGTTTCTTCCTTTTTATTACCCCAGATTAATAGAAATAGAAAATGAACTCCACCCACTGATGATTGTCTTCCTTGTTTTGGTGGTCGTTGTCGGGGCGGTGCAATATTTCTTAAATATTCAAGAATTTCTTTTTATTCGAATCATTGATAGAGGCTTTTGCATAACAATAAATTTAAAAACCTTATAAAAAACAGTATAAAAAAGCCTTAGTAAGGGCTTAAGCCCATTCTTTACTCAAGGTGTGTCCGCCTATGGGAATAGTTGTCTACCCATAATGTATTGTTAATAATTGAAAATTTTACTCTCCGCTCATGTTCGGACACGTGTAATCCATCCAACTATTTTATTGAATTGTCACAGTAAAAAAATTGGATGCTGGGCAGCCAATAAATTTGAAGCAAAGTGGGAACTTGGCAATTTTTGTGGTTATTCAATGTCTTGGTAAACATAATAATTATTAAATTTTGTTAGGTCGTACAGTTGTGGGTAAATAGTGAATAGTGTCTTATTTGGCTTGGTCCACGTTTGTCCGTACGAGGACAGCTGTTTAGTGTTTAGCTTGTGGTACGTAAGACCGTCTCACCGTAAAATCGGATATGCATTCAGATCCAAATCCAAATCCATATTCAATGATATATTTATATTACAGATATCAACAAAATTATAAACATGACATTACAATTACAAAATTATAAATATGAGTTTAGATTCAGATTTTGACGGGTCTCACACAAGTTTTTGTATTTTTTCTTTGTATCCTTTTTGGTTCTTTTCATTGATATATATTTTGATGTGCGATAAAAGAGTTGGATATATTTAGTAATTCCCTATCAAAAATATATTGTATAATAGGGGTAGTATTGGCAATTTTCGCATAATGCATGAATGAAATTGGTAGTGGATGCTACCTTGCTTTCTAGTTGGGGTTGGGGTTTGGGTTTGGTTTTCCTTTTCGTCTACACAAGTCAGATATGGAAAGCTTTGGGCCAAACGCGATTTAGCCCATCTTTATAGTAGCAGCATTTGGTAAATTCCTTCTATGGGCTAGAGGCCCAAACTGAATTTGGACTAGGTCACTAGATTCCTTATATTATAAGGTGGCATCTCCTTGGTCTACAAGCTATGTTTATTTTCGGGAGATGGAGGTTGGTATCTCTATCTCTATCTCTTCTCTCTCTCTGGGGGGTGCAAAAACATATAGCGAATATCGGGTATACCCGACACGATACCCGCAATTTTCGCTCACGGGTTCGGGTAATGAATTCTAGGGCTTTCCCGCAACAATACCCGATTCAAGTATCCGCACTAGTTCAGTATGTGTGCGTTTGTATCCGTATGTTACTCGTATATACCAATTCGTTTGTTCACAAATTTGAATGCTTTCTTATTTCAAATACGTTATCTGAATTGTTCAATCATTCCAGATTCGGAGGACCACAAATCCAAGATAGAGACTTCTGGTCCCCGTAGTTTGGCAACCAAGGGTTCGATTAATTAATTAATTTTTTAGTCATAGCTTGCAATAAAAAAAGATTATTCCATGTTGCGTCCAGTTAGGTCTAATTATAGCATTAAATATCTGGATTAGTGTCCCCAATTAACGTATAACCCGTGCTTAATCCCTAGATTAATTGTCTATTTCTATTCCAAACAACATTCCCATTAGCAAATTTCTGCTTTTTTTATTCTATTTGTTTATAGAAAAAACATTCTTTGTGTAGGATGGCCATCTCTTTTCATGCTAACATCAGCAAACAATCTAAGCGTTTGGTCAATGTTGGCTGTTTCTTGCTTTCCTGTCGTAATTAACTACTTCGTCCTCTTCTTTAATGCCAGAGTTGTTAGTTAATAAATTAATAACTCCATTGGATTAATAATAATTATCCGCCAACTTACAAAATTAGTGAACGAATATTAAGATGACAACTTGGGAGATGACGTTTGTTGGCGACTGCCTCTATCATACCTAATATACGGTGATTTTTGGAGTATGAATATTCGCGTTGTTAGTGTGTGTTTTTGGTGTCATTTTATCTACCTCCATTCTAGGTTAAAAGTCTTACTGCAGAAAATCTTGATATCAAGTGCGCTGCAACTATGCATGCGTGTGACCCCACATGAAAAATTCTCCATCTTTTCATATATATACATATATATATTAAGAGATGTTAATCGGTTCAGCCCATCGGGTACCGGATCAGTCCTCTTCGGATTGCGGACTAATCGAGTATGGGTTAATTGAACTGAAATTTTATCGGGTTAGAATTTTACAACCGTAACCCTCTAAATTTAGGGGCTATTCGGATCAACCCACGAGTTTCGTAGTAAACTGACGTCCTCATAACTAGATTCAAATGTAATTTGTTAAAGATAACAGAATAGCAGATAGTTTGATTTGATCTCTCTAGCATTCTATTTGTGGATTATTTCAGAATGGAAAATTCACAGTGCCAAATAATTTTTGTACTTATTATCATTTTTTGTTTTTTCCTCTTTTGCTCCCTGACATTGAAATGAAGGCATTTCTTGTGTGTTAATCATTTCGAAAGGAGAAACAAGATAATAAATTGATGACATTCTTCTGTTTATATCATAAAATAATATTATAATCTGTATCTTTTGTCTCTCACGTTTGTTCAAGGCTTATACATCGCTTTTGGTTTAAGGTTTTTGAATTCATATGAATTTTTTATTTATCTTTTTCCTCTTAAAAAATAATCAATAATGGTTCACATTTACGTTCGTGGTGATTTGAACCCCTAACCTATTGTTTGGAGGGGAAGCGTCTTACCAACTAAGAAGCGCTTCATCGTGATATGAAATATGTATATTGTCTGTATTTATTATAACTCAATACGAGACCTTCTTATATAATCACAAGTTTGTCAGAAAACATTCCATGGAAGTAGTTGAGTTGGTATATTAGGAGTGTGAGGCCCATTCTCTCCATGCCAATGCTTAATATGGTTGAAGCATGTGGACTGCCTTTGACCAATGCACTAATCCATGCCATAATTCAGATTTGAGGTGTTAGGTAGTGGGTGTGAGTTGTGACTCAAACAACGTGTCACATTCCTTTTCATTTTATTCTATTTTTGTGTGTGACCAGAATCAAGTCTACAGCAGCTATTTGAATTGTGTTTTGGATAATTTCTGCTCTGATGATAATAATCTGTAAATCACAACATAACTTGAACAACAGAAAAAAGTAAATTACTCTTCATTTATAATGTAGAAAATTATGGACTAGTACAGATAGGGGTGAGTATTCGGATTTCGGTTCGGATTTTTGTCTAATCCGAACCGATCCGAAAATTTCTAAAAATTTAATCATAACCGAACCGAATTATCCGAAAATTCGAATCCGCAAATCCGAAATCCGAACTTTCAAATCCGATCCAAACCGAAAATCCGAAATTGCATAAAAAATCCAAAAAACCAAACAAAAATCCGAAAATTGAAAATCTGAAAATTATAAAATAACTTTTCTAAATTAATACAATAAGTTTGGTAGTATATAAAATATCATGTTTCAATATTTATTAATAAGAGTGTAAATTGAAGGTCTTAATTAGAAT
>JAYDZE010557357.1:0-12951 GCA_034509125.1 Monilaria moniliformis | reverse complement strand
AAAAATGTATTTTCTTACTTCTCTAAATGCTATATATTAGTTTTGAGTAGAAATGACATTCATTTATTAATGTATTTATTTGTTACAAATATACAACTACCAAAATTAATATATTAATTAAAAAAATTATAATTTTTTTGGGCCCGATTAGCCCGAAACCTGAAGGGTTAGGGTTGTAAATTTCTGACCCGACAAAATTTGCAACCCGAATAGCCCGCTCCGAATAGCCCGACACCCGAGCGCATTGGACCGATTGACATCCCTACTTATAGCGGCGGAGTCAAATGAACGGGTTTGGATGGGCCTAATGGGCTCGGGCCGAATGGAGGAAATTTAGCCATAAATTTTACAGAAATACAAGCAAACCGAAACTTATGCATCACACATCACACAACAAAATTACAGTAAATTGATGCTATCAATCTAGCGATTACTTCAGTGCGATATGATGTATTAACATGAACAAATCCAATTACATAACTACCCTTCCATATTTACATAACTACCCTTCCATATATGCAAGCGTATTTTTCCTTGGAATAAATCCGGATTTGGATCCAAACTTGTTGGACAAACGTAGGGTGGCCTTAATCTTATATACTCGATTGTGGAAGGGTCATTAAAGCAATCTAATATTGTGCAATATCTACGTATAATTTTAATCCTCACTTGTCTATTGTCTTCCAAACTTACATAATCTTTTTTTCATCTCTTTTCAATATTTTTTATATAATACTACAATTAATGATGTGGTGCTTGCACGTAAAATAGTTTGTGTATATTCAGTAGTAATATTCAACTATATATTGAGTTTTGTAAGTCACATAATGTCGATCCCAATTGCTAAATGAATCGAACCATAAACTATGAATAATTAATCCACCATTATCATGGGGATTAATATTCATATCTTGTCACATTATCAAATTAACATATGAATATGCTCATTGAGAAGTGAGCATCCACATACCACATATATCTATTAATAACATATAAAGTAGTATGTACTATGTAGAGACAACCATATACGAAATATACTTGTTTAAATTAATTGGCTATTGATAAGCAAATTGCACTCCACATGGCAGAGAAATGGTTTAGTGTAGCACACCACTAACTAAGAAGATATGGTAATGAACAGCAGTTATAAATTATGACATTGGAAAAGAAAATCGAAAGCAAGTGCGATAAGTAGTAATGCCTCTGATATAACTTGAGATAAGATATTAAATTCTTTCCAATTGAAAATTTTCTTTCAAGCATATTGATATATGGGCCTGAAAAAAAAAATGATGGATTTCGTTTTTGATGAGCACTAGCGTTAGTGGTGGTAGTAAATTGTCCTTTTCTATTCCAGAAAATACGACACCAATCAAAGTTGACAAAGGTTACATCATCGCAACAAAGATGTCTGACATTTTACTATAATTTTTAATTGTTTATTTACTCGATTAAGGACCGTTAATCACTACTACATATAGTAATCAGGTTTTCTAGTGCTACTAGCTTCGGGAAGATTCTTATGGACTAGTTTAAAACGAAAATAGGGTTTTATGTTCAATCATATATCAATCAAAATTAGATGTGCTATCGAGGTTAACGAATTTTAATTAGGACAAGTATATATTATTTTGACATAATTTTCCATTTTTGATACTATATATATATCAATAAGCTACAGTTTTGACGAAATGAAATTGAAATTTAGAGGATGCATTGCGAAAGTGAGCAACGCATCAAGAAATGATTGGGACACATTAGTTAATGTTGGCCACTAACATATCTGGTCGGACTTAATTAATTATTACAATTCCACAACTAATAAGACAAGCTAGTATTCCTAATTAGTATCATCAGGATTACGAATTAAAGTGAAGAGTGATTAGTCTTTTCGAATCTGGATAAACCTCTCAAAGGGAATATTCTTTAAGTATAAATTTATTTTTTTAAATATCATTTGTAGCCATTTTTGTTACAATACTCAAGGATAGTAACTGTCTTGTGGCTGTTAGCGTAAAAATTCATTATTATTGTGAAAAATATAAAAACTATAATTATTGCACTAATCCAAGAAGGATATACATTTATTATAGATTTCTATGATTGAAGGACTACAAATGATTCTTCATATATATATATTTGCATTCAAAATTGAACCATATGTTAATGCAAAACTAAGACCAAAAATAAACCGTTAGATTTCAAGATCTGAGCATGTATTTGTGTGCCACATGAATTTTGTATTATAATTAATTTAACTGATGATAAGGGTATTTACGATAATCACATTAAAAATTGGTTTATGGCAAGTTACGAATTTATTGGAGATCTATCCTATTTTTTTAGGAATAATGTATTTAGTTGATTTTGGTATCTTTCATTTATTTTAATAATATATTCCTTTTCCATATATGAATCTTGTTCTCGTTTTCTCTTTCTTCTTATGATAATGTGATTACTGCACAGTACTGATGTCCATATTTCGTAACTCATTATACAACTATATATATATTTATATATATATATATATATATACATACAGTTATATAGACAACTTGAAATCATCATACAGTTATATATTAGTATATATATGTAAGAAATTATTTCATCACATATGAATCATGAAATCATCACATATACCGTAATTCATTTATTTCAATAAAGAAAATAATAGTATTTCCTTGGGCGATTTTAAACTAATTGATCGAACATACTTGGAGCTTAAATGATCAAACCTTATACTATTTTCCTGCATTATCTTTTCACCAGATTTGAGTCCGGATTAAAATTTTAGGTTTTGTGAAATGCAAAGTGTATTTAAGAATATATTGTAGATAATATTTTATTATGGGATACGGAATGGGCTGTTCTAAATTAAAGTCCATATAATGAAACTTGTAGCTTAGGCCCACGAAGCGAACAAAACTTCAGTCATCAATTGCTTTACTTTCTCTTAGGCTCTTAGCAATTTATGACTATAAGATTGGCAACGGATGAATAAAAAATATATGAAAAATGTATAAATAGAATGAATTCTGGGATGAAATTATAGTAGGAAGTAGGAACGCGATGATATTTTTTATGATTGATAAGTAGGAAATGAAGAATGACGTGAGATTTATTTTTTTTATAATTTCTATGATGAATAAGTATATATATATTTTTTTATGTAATCAGTATATTCTAATTAAATACAGAATGATAACTATATAATAAATATGTCGTAAATTTTCTAATAAGACCAGAATTTTATTTTATTTACCATTAGTTTTCATAAAAGAAATATAAAATAATACAAAAATTATAGTAATACATTTAAATAATGTACCGTTGAATTTAATTTACGTAACATGATTTTATAGACCGAAAATAGGATTATGTACTTTTTTTTAGAATTACATAATATATATATATATATATATATATATATATATATTATAATGGGGTGTGTTAAAATATAAATTATGTTATTGTGAGAACGTAAATGCACTTGTTTTGAGTTTATAAAGTAATTGCATTCGCAGTAAAAATATACTGCACTGGAAAAATAAACCTGGTTTGCATTCATTCAACATGGGAGATGCATTCACCGTAAATCTTCACGGTCGAATGCCTAAAAATAGTTCTTAGTTTTTACAATATAAGAAACGTTTTTACAATGTATATGTATATATACATATATGGATGCATTAAGGTGTGACGACACCCTAAATGCATAACCAAGACTTAATCTAATCCGTAGAATTATATAATGGACGCACAATATTTTGCTGAAATATGGATCATTAAACGTTTTTAAGTATATCATTAAAGGGTAAAACTGATAAGATGCAAAAAAAAAATCGGAAATTAGCTATGGCTGTTACCACAAAAACTGGAGCAATTACTCCATCATATCTGTACACGATCTTTGAAATCGCACCAAAACATATCATTATTCAGACTATTATATATCATTTGAATTCATCAATACATATCGTTATATTTTCCAATTATCGAAGTCCAAAAAAGAACAAGGATTCATCAATACACTTTATTAAGACCAATAAATATCATTGTTCAGACTAATATATATAATTATTCAGACTATTAGATATCATTTGAATTCATCGATACATATCATTATATTTTCCAATTATCAAAGTCCTGACAAACTACAAGGATTCATCAATACACTTTATTCAGACCAAAATATCATTATTCAGAACAATACATATCATTATGCAGACCAATATATATCATTATTCAACTACTAGATAGCATAAGGATTCATCAATACACTTTATTAAAACTAATAAATATAACTATTATTCATCGATACATATCATTAGTTAGACTTATACATATAATCATAATATAGTTAGCATATCATCATAAGATATTACCATATCCAAAATATACTTAAAATTGCATCCATATCTAAAGGACATTACCATATCCGAAAAATCATTAAATACCACAAAAAAGATATGTAATATTCCACCATATCTAACGGATATGGTAATATCAGTTATAGATATTTGAAAAGCCCATGAAATCCAGAATCAATGATAATCGAATCTTTTTATAATTACTACATTGACCTTATGAGAATTAAATGAATAAAAACATCTTCCATGCGTAGTAATGTTGTCCATCTAATCTTCGTTGTCCACCTCGAATTCATAACAAAATGTCTCGCATGTGTCCTTCTTCTTGCACATTCCACACAACAACATTTGAGCATTTGTTCCTTCAATATATGATTTCATGTCCTCGAGTGTAATTTCTGATTTCCAATACAGTTAATGAAACTGCATCGTATCTCCCTAGCAACTCGGTCAACAATTTGAATGTAAGAGTAAGACCAATGTTTGACTTGACACAATCCACTATGAATTTCTGGTGAACATTATCATGGTTACTATTTAATTTCATGAAACGCTTGTAATGGACCTCGACCATAGGATGATTATGTTCCTCAATAAATTGATTAATAATATATGCATCTACATTTGTTGGTAAATCATTCAAGTGCATTTAAACCATCAACATCATCCGTCTTCTTCTTGTCTTCCCTACTACACACTACGTACTACCACGTGATTACTTCCCCCGAATGTTTGGTTCCATGTTTGTAGGTGTCAAAACCAACCTTGCGTGCATAATTATCGTAAACTTTCATTCCATCTTCTAATGTCTTGAAAATTTTATTTCTAAAGGGCTTCAATTCTTCTTTCCAAACATGGATGTACAAATCTAAAACGAAAAATAAAAGTTAGTAAGAATAGGCTCGCCTCACAAAACAACATATATATTTGAGTAATATATCGTTTATATATGAGCATCATAACATTAATATCCGAGTAGTGTAACCCTCATATTCGAGCATTAGAGAATATATACTTGAGCAGCATATCATATCATATTTACTCTACCAGTATAGCATAAATATTTTAGTAACACATCATATCTACTCAAGCAGCATATCATATATATTCGAGCATTATATCATGTTTGTTATACAAGTATTCTACAAGTATTAGAGCAACATATTATATCTATTCGATCAACATCGTATATCTATTTGAGCAACATGGCAATACATTTTATGAAATCTACAATGACTTCAATTCAAAACATAACAGTCCAGTGTTATGTATCATATTACAAATATTCGAGCAACATAGCACACATAGTCGAGCAGTATTATCCAATTTACCCTATCAGTATAGCATGAAATATTCGAGCAGCATATCATATGAACCCATATAATGTATATTCTAAAATAGCTTATATTTTCGAGCAGTACAACTTATATATTCGAACTGCATATCTTATGTTTATGTATATCGGTTATATTCGAGCAGTATAGAATGTATGTTATAACATTATATCATTTATATTCGAGCAACGTATCATAAATATTCGAGCATTATATCATGTTTGATATGCCAGTATTGTATAAATATTCCGACAACATATTATATATATTCGATCAACATGGCATATCTATTCAAGCAGTATGGCGTATATATTTTATGAAAATAATCAGGTGGTAAATTTGAAACATAGTAGTCCAGTGTTACGAATTTACAATCACAAATTACAATTTACGATAAAAGATGAGCATTCATTACAAATTACACCACAAAATCGTCGATGAGCATGAAAAAGAAAACATCTCTAGACAATCTCGAGGCAATCGCAATCTCCAAAAAATAAACTACTCATACCTTGAGACGACTCTGTATTTTCCATTGTTTGATATATTAATCCGTAAAACTATCCAACAAGTCGTCGACGATCCAAAAAAAAGCTTCTTCTAATCAAATCGCAATTTTTCTGATCTTCTTCTGATTACTCTGGTTCGTGGAATAGAAGTATACGGATATTAGCATATAGGATAAATCCGAAAAGAGATCATGTGCATATCGTGTCATGATCTCCAAAGATTTACCATAACTACCTTCTCTTTTGAAAGACGTAATACCATTCGATGTTATTATTAATTAAAAATGCATTGCCATGTGGCGTAGTTGTGTCCGCTTGATGATTAGATCTCACCGCCCTTAATTGGTCTCGTTTAAGATATAAGATATTTTATTAATATAAATTTTAACAAGAAAAATATATTTTATTAATATATATATCTTCAAGGCGTTTTTCGTGGAAGCAACGGGAAGTATTTCAAGCTTAACGTTCGATCCCAAAATAAGATGAATGCACTTCCCAAGTTCAATGTTCGATCCCAAAATAAGATGAAGGCCATTCATATCAATGTTGTAAAGCTCAAAGCTTCCAAAACTCAAGTCAAACCAAACATTCAATTCGGCAATAAGATGAAGAGCCTTCACATCAATGTTATAAAGCTCTCAAAGCTTAAGTCAAGCCCAACATTCAATACTGAAACGAAGTACAAGCCCTCCGCATTGACGTTATAAAGCTCGAAAACTCAAGATGTTATAAAGCTCAAAGATCCAAATCCAAAAAGATCAAGGAAGCATAATTCTCCAACAAATTTCAAAGACTATTTGAAGAGAAGAATCAGATGATCAAATTGAAATTGCAACTCATCCATATTATTTAAATCAAGATATTGATTTTGTATGTAATTTTGTATTTATTAAATTAGATATAATATTTATATTTATAACATCTCACTAAAAAGAATTTTATGATGCTTCAACTCTACCAATCAAATTAGATCTATTGGCGTCTGCATACTTTTGTTAATACTTAGAATTTTCTACATACTACTACTACTACCCCCATTTCAGCGGACAACCTATTATTGGTCAACTTTATCCATTAAATGCTTAGGGATGTTATTTTTTGTAATTCAAAAGATGAAAATCAGTTAGAATTTTATTAAACCAAAAATATATCGTCGGATCTGCATTCATATGTACAGATGAGCAAAGTTTTGAAAAAAAGAAAACGAAATCACATTTCGACTAGGTAAATTTTGTTATTGAACGCAAACTATATAATAAACAATTTAAAAAGACATTCTATTTAAAAACATCCACAACAACGGCTCGCAATAATAGTGATAAATTTCATTACTGAACTCAAACTATATATTAAAATAATTTAAAAATACATTTTGTTTAAGAGGGCGAGCCGCTCACCAATGCCATAGTCTTCCCGTTGTTGCAACGTCAAGAGCCGAAGGCCGAAGCCTCTCATGCCACTCTTCACCCGATTCCATTGCCACACGCGATGGCAATGCATTCGCATCTCTCGGCCAATCAGAGCCCGAGTGCAACACACATGCTAGGTGTGCGATATTTTCTTCTTTTTATTTTACTTTTTTTAAATATTTTTTGGTATAGTATATATATATAAGTGTATTGTTTTACTACATTGAAGAGGTCTTGTCCTAGTGGCAAAAGAATCATCTTATAAATTTCTCACCTTCGTTTTTTTCGTTTTTCACAATTACAAATTATATGAAATAAAAAAAATATTAAAAAAATAAAAGATGAGATCCATTAATAATGATGAAGAGAAGGCAAATGCAAATGCCCTCAACTCTGGATGTTAAAATTTTACAAAAAAGAATTATTGTAAAACCTTTAAATAGTGTAAGAGTAAAAGAGAGGCTCAGCCTGTATTGCTGATGCCCTAATTCTTTTTAGTTAGATCTGCCTTTAAAATCTGGTTATTTCAAATCTGTAGTTTTTATCGAGAAAATCGACAGAATCAATTGGATGCTCTCTCTATTCACGTGTCTTACTATCTGGAGAGAAAGAAACATGATTGAATGTTATATGGGAAAGCGTGATTCCTTGGGGAGGGCAAATAAAATAAAGAGATTCTACTACAATGATTTACACATTTTGATATGTGTATAGTACACTCATTAACTATGTTACGGCTATATGAGGTTAGGAATAGGGCAAATAAAGTAAACAGATTCTACTACAGTGATTTACACATATTGATATGTGTAGTACGCTCATTAACGATCTTACGGCTATATGAGGTTAGGAATAGGGCAAGTGGAGCCCTAGCCTGCACTGTCAAATGCGCTACAGTTTTTGTTTCTCTCACTTTTCTTTTTTCACCTCTTCTTTTTTAAGGATGAATTGCAAAGCACACTGCAGCGGATGGACGATGCATGAATAACTCATAAACATAACTAATTAAATTTTAATTATAAATTAATAAATCCTAATTAAATTTAATTAGAACAGAGCGCACAAATTTTTGCCTAAGATTGCAGTCGAGTTCTATTTGGTGGAGTATTAATACTCTACCAAGATATATACGCAAACATCCGACACATCTCCAAATTTACTCATTAACTTTTTACTTGAATATTTTTAATCTTATTCTCGATTTCAATTAATTTGACAAAAAAAAAATCCACGGTGGCCTCTTTCAGTAAGTCTCCTTTTTCTTATTCTAAAATTGTGTTGAACCTCTCGTGATTCGTAATATAAAAATTTGCACAACCACCATTTTCCCAAATTGGACATTATCACTATATTTTTATTTTCTTTTTTCTTCCTTTGTTGTTTTATTTTCTTCCTGTATAATGTGGGTTTCCTAAAAATACACGCACAAGCACGCAACTGAATTTCTTTGACTTGTATGATCGCAAATAGATATTTTGCAGAGAGAGAGACGTTACTTGGTACATGTGAGAACTTTGAAACAGGTAAAATTGAAGTGAAAGAGTTATAATTTGCTTACACCCTTATAGGTCAATTTGACCACATGTCATCATAGGCAACTAATACAACGATAGACATTCCACCAATCTTTTCTTATATTTAAATAACTTACGCATCTTCTGTTTGATATTATTCAGTTACTATGGTCACATTGTATGAATTGATTGATTAATTTTTTTATAGGAACCGCGTATTTAGATTTATAAAATCTGTAAAAAGTGTTTGGTACTGATGATTTATAATATACACGATTGATCATTTTTAACTATATTACAAATATTTCTACAATTCTAGTCATTTCTACCGAATATAAATCGAACAAGTTATCTTAAATTATTGAATTAAAAAGAGCTTCAGATATCTCAAATTTCTAATCCATCTCACTAAATAATAGATTAACCTATATTATTTTTATTTGTCTAGACTAACTATCAATAGTAAACATCTTCTATATATTTTTCGGTTAGGCAAATTGGTATATACCAATTTTGAGATAAGATAAATTATTCTCTCTCGGTTTCATTTCATTACACCTCAAGATCTATGCACGGATGCTAAGAAATGAGTATTTATAATAAAATAGGAAAGGCAGAAAATGTAACTCTTTTTTAGGATTTTGTACAAAGAGTAGTAGAAAAAATGATTAATTTCAATTATTAAAGTAGAAGAGAGATACAAAAAGAAATAGACCATAGTGGCATATAGTGCAAATATGGAGTTATGTAAGATTATTTGTTAAGTATTGAATTTCCATTTAAAATAATAGTTTATTAAAATGGGACGTCCAAATAAAATAAGGTGTCATATTGAAATGGAATGAAGGGAGTACCAAATACTATAATTATATATAAATAATACTCACTCTTTTGAATTTATTGTTTAGTGTTTAAGAGTATGTTAAGACAGTTTTAGTTAATGCAAGCTCACATGACGCAAAATCTATCGTGTAAGAGTATAAGGTCAATTTAAAGTAATATTGGCATAGCCGCTCACACTATGCAGAACCTAACATGCAAGCGTGTGTTGTTCGCATTTCATGCAAAAATAAACAATAGCTTAAATACGCATTTTGGCATTGGCAACGGCAACTGCAATGGGCAATAACTAGGGATGCCCACGGTTCTGAAACCGCCGGTTCCAAGGCATCCAGAACCGTAACCAAACCGCCAAGGGATTAGCCGGTTTCGGTTTGGAAGAGGAAATCACCGGTTCCGATTCCAAACCGCCGATTTTTGGGCGGTTTAGCGGTTTTTCATTTTTTTTTTAATTTAATTCAAATACGATCCATGAACCTCAATCTCCACTGTTGCATATGTTACAATCCGTCCTTACGTTTTGAAATCACTGACTTCTGTATGTATCATTATGCACCCATTGTTGACACTCTTGGTATCGTGGATTCTGAGTTGCTCAGCGTCTCCAGCTGACCAACGATTCTTATGACAACGACGAATTTAGAAAAGAAGAAGAGTGTGTTGAGATAAAAGAGAAGAAAGAAATGATTGAGAGTGTGATGTGTGTGTGATTTGAGGAAATAAGGGAGAATGTATTTATAGATAGTGAAAAAAGGGAAAGGGGAAAAAATGGTACGTAAAACTGTCGGTTTTCTGCGAAACTGCCGGTTTTGACAAAAAAAATGCTTGTTTCTCTGCCAAAAGCCGCCGGTTTTGCAGTGGAAACCTTCTAAATACTATGCCGCCTGCACCGCCGGTTAAACCGCCGTTTTTGGTATTTTGGTTCGGTTTTTTTTCAGATTTAAAATTTGGTTCGACTCCGGCAGTTTCGCAGAAAACCAAATTTAGAAGGTTGTAAAATTTGGTTCGGTTTTTTTCAGATTTCGGTTCGGTTCGATTTTGATTTTTCACAAATTTCGGTTTTTCGGTTCGGTTCAGATATACTATAAACCGAAAAAATCGAAAAATTGAATTTATATTTAATATTTTATATATATATATATTAATTATATAATAATAACTAAATATATGTATATATATTATATATGTATATATATTTAATATAGGAATACATTTATATTTTTACATAAATATCTATATATATATATAATATATATATATATTGGATTTTTGAATTTTAGGTTTTTCAGTTTTTTCGGTTTTTAGATAATGTTATGAAATTTCAGTTTTTTCGGTTCAGATTGGTTTTCATAGTTCGGATTTCGGTTTTTCGGGTAATTCGGTTCGGTACGGTTTTGATTTTTAAAAAAATTCGATTTTTCGGTTCGGTTCGGTTCGGTTCGGTTTGGGCAAAAAATCGAACTTAAAACCGAATGCTTATCCCTACTTAGAACTGAAAAGGTAATGAACATGAATACCCGACTTGCAGCAAAATTTGGACAGAAGATGATAACATTAACCTCGGGATAATAAGGATATAACGTGCAACCTGTCGTAAGGAATGTATACATTATAAACTATACATACGGTAAATACTCAGGACAACGATGTTACAAATTAATTATACTCCCCCCACCCCAATAAATAGGTACAATAGTTTATTTCTTTTTGAAATGATCAATATGTATGTATTACTACTCTTTATGTTAGGGTTGGTACATTAGCCATATACATGTCATTTTATTTTTTAGTTGGTTAGCCATATATATATGTCGAGCGCACCTACATGCAACATATGAAGTTAAAATAAATCCAACAAGCCGGTTTTTAAAACTTATTTCTTGTTATTAACATTCCAGATCTAATATATTATTCCTTACTACATTTGATTTCCAACTCCACCGGTCGTGGCAAAGCTCAACTGAGTAAACCCTTCTTCCAAATTAGAGGCACACTCCGATAGATATATATGTATGGTTAATCTATTTTAATTATGTTGATAAATTTTATTAAATTTCCTAAATTAAAGATTGATACCTCTAACTAAATTTAATTAGGGTGATCACATTTTTGTCCGAAAATTAATCATTTGTACGCTTAATATGTTTGATGTTCGAAAAGCAAGATTTAATATTTATAAACCATAAAGGGGTGACAGACTGATGGGACAATGCCAACTTTTACCTATGACCACGGAAAGATCATAAATATTGCATACCGGTGCTTTCGAATAAATTTTGAGTAATTAATGTTAGGGATGTCGGTCGATGCGGTCCATCGAGTTTTGGATTAGTTTTATTATGGTTACGAGCTAGTTGGGCGTGGGCTAATCGGATTATAATTATATAAGATTAGAAATATCCAATCCTAACCCTAAACATTTAGGTTTCGGTTTAGCCCAGCGTGCTAATCGAACTAAAAGCAAACGACAAAAAATAATACATGTATTTTTTATTATTAAGAATTCTATATTTATAATATATAAATGTACACAAAAATTAAATATATATATCTTATAATAAGCATAAAATTTAAAGTTTGAAATATTCAAGAAAAAGTTCAAGATTACATAATATAAAATTAACGATAAATTGTTCAAAAATAGTTTTGTTACATAGAATCAAAGAGTTTCAGAAATGAATCTAAACTCTAAACACTTGAATAATATTGTTTTTTTACACCAATAATTTTTTAAGCTTCAATTTGATAATTTACTTCGAACCTAGTTTTCAAACTCTTCATTATCTATTAAAAACTATAATATTAAAATATAATATAGTTTGATAATTCATAATTTTATAACAAAAATAAAATCTTACCATCAAAATACATATGCAACCAATTACATGTGCAAAGAAGAGCTTGCATTTTTCGGTATATTTGTTCAAAATGTGTGCTCTAATACGAAAGGAAGATTCTTATACTATCGTTGT
>JAYDZE010557346.1:0-12951 GCA_034509125.1 Monilaria moniliformis | reverse complement strand
TTGATTTATCTCTATCCAAAATATTATAAGGATACATTAGTCAAAAAATAAAATATAATTATGAAAAATAAAAATAGAGGTATTATGGCATAGAGACATTATGTCAAAAAATCATTTCCCATATCCAAATACTAGATAGTTATATGTGCAAGTAAAAAGGAAAATAATAATTATATGTGTGTGCAATATTAGTAATGGTTGACCTCTATGATGAAAAAAAAAATCATAAAATAGTCAGCAACTTAATTAGGTGTACATTTCAGAGGATATAGTATGTGTGTTCGTGCCTAATATTTTGATTAAAATAAACTAATGATTTATTATATTATGTTAACGTTGTCTTTTGATTAATATACATATTTTATGGATCTGCATCGAAAAGTAAAGACAAAACTTCTGTCTCATGTAGCTATAAAAAAAAGACATTTGTATCCCATGTAGCTAAAAAAGTGAAGGCAAAACTTTCCCCTCATATAACTATAAAATGGAACAACCGCCATGTTGTTTAATGAAATATAATCTTTTATTAATTCATGAGCCCAGTTTTAAATATGGGACATTGTGAAATTGTAGAATTAATTTTTTCAGAAAAATTAATTTTAATAAATAAAATGGATTTTTATAAATAAAAATTGATTTTTCTAAAAAAATTATTTTCTTGTGGCGGCAGATGCCCTGCAATGCCGCCGCTCTGCGGCCGCCGCAACGGGTATCCAATCACGCCCCTGGCTGATTTCATGGTCGACAACCGCCGATAGTGTCCCAGCAACGCCGCCGCAGCCGCTACGTTTGGGTGCGAAAGTGCAGTTGGGATAAGGATGCTCTTAATTACTTGCAGATATATACAAAACTGTGTTACGTGACTACATCAACTTTTTGGCACCAACTAGTAGCCAGAGCGTAGATTTGATAAGAGTTTTAACAGTATGTTTTTTTGTAGAAGTTTAACAGTATGATTATTGTTTTGTCGACAGTCCAAGTATGTAACATTTAAGTGATAACATTCAAAGTTTGGATTGAGAAAGTGAAATATTTCCATTTAACGACTAATAAAATAAACAATAACAAGGTTGATTATATTTGCTACTTCAAGTTAATCAATCTTGGAAAAGAAAAGTTAATGCACAAGGTAAGAAGCCATACACCACATATCAACCCACTTTGAGCATGTGAATTGTTTTCTATAAACTCATTATAGTTATAAATTAAAGAAGGGCTATTGGTCGCTAATATCACGGACTATAGCCGAATTTTGGATTTTCCCACAAACTTAAAACGTGGTAAAAAATGTCATCAACTTTAGTCGTGTTTGGTATTTCCTACAATTGTCAATTCCGGCGAAATTGAGTCATACGTGACCTTAACCGATTTTGACATACCTAAATCTATTTTATGTGAATATTAGTTGGCATATGACATGGCAAAATATTAAATAAAACAAAATACAAAATACAAAATACAAAAATTAAAAACAAAATATAAACATAAACGAAATAAGAGAAATACGTCTGCATTCATTAATTTCTTGATGAAAATAGAGAGAAGTTGAGTGAAAGTGAAGAGAGGAAAAACTAGGGTTTCAGTGTTCTAAGTCCAAGAATCTTCGTTTCTTTGAAAAGAGAGGGTTAGGAGGACACAGAATCTACGAATATTCAAAAAAGAACATAAATCGCGGGTTGGAAAGAGACAGAAAAGTCGCATGGTGGTCCCCTGGTTGGAGGAATGTCGAATAGGTAGGGCTCTATCTCTGAATTTTTATGTGATTTCTCATCTTTCTTAGTTAGTGTTTTCGATTTAGAGGGCCCCCGCTGCATTTTTGTGTTCTTTCATTAGACTTAGAGTTTTGGTCCTCCAATTTATGGCTTTTTTAAGAGAACCCGATTTAGGGTTTTGGTGGTCCGATTTAGGGTTTTTGTATTTTTTTTCTTTAATTTAGGGTTTTTGGTGGTCCATCAACAAATTTTGTGTTTTTTCTTTGATTTATAGTTTTTGGTGGTTCGATTTGTACACATGTGATTTCTCTGGTTTGTTGCTTCCTGTATAAGTCTACTCTAGCGCGAGTGAGAGAAAAAAAGGCATGTTGTTGATTTATCCGGTTTGTTAGTAACTGTATGATGCTAGTGTTACCATAAAACAGTAGCAAACAGATTGTCAATTATCAAACAATGTTGATATATTGTGTTGTCTTTCAGGTTACTTGCTTTTGTTGACTTAATAGTCAGACCAAGCATTAAAAGGGTGGACTTTGACTTGGCAATATCTGTAGTGGTAAATGGGTTTGCATGATAGGATAACTTCATGCAAGGCTAAAACAATAAATTTCATCATTGTTGTTCCTTAGAATTCTTACAAAAAGGCTTTTTAATCCCTTAACCAATTGGCTACGATTCAGACACACACTTTGATATAATTTTTGGTTTGTTGCTTTGATATATGTTGCTTTAAATTTTCTCAGATTTGTGGTTTGTTGCTTTGTGGTTTTTTTATCTAATTTTTAATTTTGTGTAGTCAGAACTTTTTCATATATTACAACCATGGAGGAAATATATTAGATGATGATGGAATGAAGCTGTATACAGGTGGGGCATGGTTAGTATATTCAATTATGAACCAGATAAATTTGGATACTTAGATATAGAGGATGAAGTAGAGAAGTTATGATATGTTTCTTGGAATAGCCTATGGTACAAAACTCCTAGAGGGGAAGTGTTCAAAGAACTACATGATGATAAAGATGTTCTGGAGATGTTATCCTAGTTAAAATTTAGAAGTAGATTCATCAATATTTGTGTAGATGGTGGGAAAAAAATTGGTGAATGTAGTGAAGTAACTAATTATGGGGGGTGCACAATCTGTTGTTGAGGGTGTTGAGGGTCAGGGTGAGAGCACTTGTGAGGGTGAGGGTAAGGGTGCTGACTTGGGTGAGGGTGAAGCTGCTGACTTGGGTAAGGGTTTTGACTTGGATGATGGTGAGGGTCGAGAAGCTGGATTGGGTGAGAGTGAGGGTCATGAAGCTGGATTGGGTGAGGGTGAGGGTGAGGGTGAGGGTGAGGGTCAGGAAACTGATTGGAAGCTGGATTGGGTACCGACCTTAGTGACGGTGATGATGAGGATGATTTTAGCTATATCCCATCTGCTGGGGACGAATATAGTGATGGTGAGTTGGATGCTACGAAGTTAGTACTAGAGGATGATGAATACATAGTAGCTAGGCAAAGCTTACAAGATAGGACTGATAAAGGTATATGCGATGCTATTTTGGGAGGAGGTGGGTGAGTGTGGGTTTTCGGACTATGAAGATTCTGACGTGGATGTTTATTCCTCTTCAACTGACGAGGACAATGAGGTTGCAAGGATCAGAGATAGACATAGGTGTGATCATAAACAATTACAAGTCACAGTTGGAATGATATTTGTTGATGGGTACCAGGCAAGAGATGCCTTGACAACTAATGCAATTGAGAATGGATGCAAATCCAAAAGAGCTATGAGACATCAAGTTGAAACTAGGTGCACACATCCATGCAATAGAAGGTGTTATGGTAGTGAAGTTAAAAAAAAAAAAGTGGGGCATTTCTCATTAAAGCTGTAGAGGGACAACATACATGTCCTAGGGCAATGAGAAACACCCAAGTGACAGCCAATTGGATAACTCAAAGGTACTTAAATGTATTTAGAATAGACTTGAGATAAGTATTAAGGAGTTGGGAAAGGATATAGCAAAAAAATATGCTCATGATGCATCAAAGTGGAAACTGTATAATGCCAAAGAGAAAGCAATTGAGCAATTGAGGGGGTCAGTAAATGAGCATTATGGGAAGATTAGGAGCTATATATTGGAGTTCCTTATGGTAGATATAAAAGGGAAATTTGAATTGAATGTGGGTATGAGATCTGTATTCAAAGCATTGTACATTGGGTTCAGTGCTCTTAAGAAGGGTTTCATAATGGGTTGCAGGAGAGTCATTGGGCTTGATGGTGCATTTCTCAAGACCTATTTGAGAGGATTTTTATTGTGTGTCGTGGGACAGGATGAAAACAACCAAATGTTTCCAATTGTGTGGGCTGCAGTTGAAGTGGAAAATAAGACTTGTTGGAAATGGTTTTTAGCAATTCTAATTGAAGAGTTAGAGTTAGGAGAAGGACTTGGCATCACTTTTAGTGATCAACAAAAGGTAAAATTTATCTATTTTTTCCTTCTCCATTTATGTTTTTGTTTCTATGTTTTAACACATGTTATGCATGTGAAGGGACTTGAGAAGGCAGTGAAGGATTTGACTCCATTTGCTTAACACAAAAACTGTGCAAGGCATGTCTATTGCAATTGGAATAAAGATCATTAAAGAGTCACTTTGAAGAATCTATTCTAGAAAGTGGCTAGGAGCAGCTTCTTGTATTACGGGTGAGCATTCGGATTTCGGTTCGAATTTTGCCGAAAATCCAAAATTTTCTAAAAATTAAATCTGAACCGAACCGAACCGAACCGAATTATCCAAAAATCCGAATCCGAAAATCCAAAATCTGAACATCCAAATCCGATCCGAACCGAAAATCCGAAATTGCATAAAAAATCCAAAAAACCTAACAAAAATCCGAAATTCGAAAATATGAAAAAATCTAAAAATTATAAAATAATTTTTCTAAATTAATACCATAAGCTTGGTAGTATATAAAATATCACGTTTCAATATTTATTCAGTTTTTAATATATCTGATCCGATCCGATCCGATCCGAAAATCTGAAATTTGCCAAAATTGCAATCCGAACCAAAAATCCAAAAATTCTGAACCAAAATTTAAATTTCGGTTTGGTTCGGATCGGATATTCGGATTTCGAATATTTTGCTCACCCCTGATTGGTTGTGTCAATTTTGAGCTAAATCTCATTGGCAATTAGATTGAGTGCTTCAACCTTGCCACTTGAGTTGAGTCTCATTGGTAACTATTATAAAATGTTGAAATTGTGTCTTGATTTAAAATCTATTTATTAAATTGTAGAAGAATATTATTAAAAAATATTTAAAATTGGAACATAAGTTGGTATTTTGTATTTATTTTTTACTATGATTTTAGTTTGAGGATTGTAGATTGTAAGTTACAATTTATCATAATTCAAGTTGCGATATTGATATAATAAGAAAAGGACGCTTTTTGAAATATAGAATACTTGTCCTATATTATATTTAGAATATGTATATAAAGGGATAATTGTAAAATATGGTGACTGGATTTTTTTATACTTTTGTCAAGTAGAATTTGTTATTAAATATTAATATTGAAATTTCAATGTGTCCTATATATATAAGAAAAGGGCGGTATTAAAATATAATAGACAGTATATCAAAACGTATGGGGAAAGTTATGTATAGAAACATATATAGACTTCTATTAATTTAAACACTACCCAATTTAATAGTTTAGTTGTGTATTTTTCTTCGAAATATTAAAATAGTTTATTCATTAACATGATTTTAAAATTAAACTATATCAAATATAGACTATTGGGTTTGATTTAATTTTATTTAAAATAGTATATGAATTGACCTGACCTATTAGAGCAATTAAGGTTTTTTTTTCCTTCTTTAATAAAAATAGATTTAACTGCCGGTCGGTTCACAGTCAAGCTCACCGATTTTTCCAATTCATGGTGGCTCGATAACTTAACGGTTTTTATGTCTAAATCGGACCAAACAACGCATTGGTTCGCAACTGAAACGGTCGAACTGTCCAGTCCAGTTCGGTTTCTAAAGACTGAGTCTGATTGTAAAATTATCTTAATAAATAAATTATTTTTATAATTTAAATAAAATGCACAACCAAACAATTGAATTAGGTAGTTCCTAAAAATTGAAACTACACCATAAATTACTCAAAAATAATATTGTAGTATTTCCTAATAATGGAACTTAAAAACTTAAAAGATTATGTGTATTGATGAGATACTTTGGATAATATTCTATTTGGTGATAATAATAATAATAATAATAATAATAATAATAATAATAATAATAATAATAATAATAATAATAATAATAATAATAATATAATGCTTAAACTGCATAATGATAATAGTGATGATATTTTTGGTATAACGTTGATGGTTTAGATATTTTATTTATATTATTGAAAGTTAATGACATTTTTTTATAAAAGCCAAATAATTTATGATTTACTCCAAAAATTGTCTACCTATGAAGCTATTTTTTCAACAAATGGAGTTATCAAAACCAAACTAGTAAAAATTCACTTATGAAGAAGTTGCGGGCACAACATTTTAATGAAGAAGAGTTCGTTGCGTTATAGGAAGCCTGCCAAATAATGAAAACCTACATTCTTCGAAACGACATCTCTTGGCACGAAATGAAGGGAGCGAAAATAGAAGACACCGAGGACAGGAAGATTTAAAGTGGATGTGGATGTGCTCTTCAACAGAAACAACAACATGTTGGCGTAAGGGTCATTATTCGAGACTCGACCGAAGCAACCTGGGCACCGTGGTCGAAGAGAACTCCCCCTGATCGAATGTTATGATTGTCGAAATTGTGGTGATGGTAGAAAAAAATCGCGTCCATAGAGATTTATATGAATTCTATCCTAGTGGTAAGAATCATGGTGTGATGTGATCGAACGAGGAAGTTGAGTTCTCACTGCAAGATGTCTTGGATATTACGAAGGCCGTCCGAACTCATGCTTTTAGGAGTGCATCACATGTATCGAACAATTAATAGAATCACTAATAGTTAGCTCAATTTGCTATTAGTAACACTCCAAATAAATGGTTAAAATAAATCAATTTCGGCCTACAAAATTTGTAAGGAAGATAAGAAATCTGAGGCCCAACCTACAAAGTCCAGACAAATTCGGCCCTAAACCATCATGACGAAAATAACCCCCAATATTAGACTTAATACCGAACATATCCAAAAACCCCAGCACTAAAGAAACACATCCAGTGTGTGTAAGAATCACACACAGCAAAAACCAGTCGAAACCTGCTTGCAGTCGCACTCCCTCGCCGAGCTACTGTGGTGCGAGAAAATGGGGCTAAGCGATAATTCCATAGCTAGACGGAGAAACAAAAGGATCAACAGAAAGGCAGAAAATAAAAGGGATGCCTCATCGAAAGTCTCTAGCCGCGTTGCTGCCTTCATCGCCGCCAAGAAGCGCCGCCAATCCGGCAAGCGCCGCCAGTGCCAGGTAATGTTTCCTTTTTCAATTAATTTTTCCTTATTGAGCTTTATCAATCAGTTATGAGCTTTTCAAAAAATGATTTCCTTGTTATCTATCTATTAAGAATTTAGTTTTCGTGTTGTTGTTAAAGGTAAATGTGTAACCTTTTAGGTTTTTCCTTTTTAGATGCTGATTATAAGAAGGCTAAGTTGCTTTACTAGTTTAATTCTTTGATGGTTTGAAGCAAAATTATAGGTTATAGTTAATTCAAGCTATGGTTTTGCTAATTATTTGTGCCTAATCCGTTATATGAAAGACGGTTTATAGTTAATGTTGTTGAAGATTGGGGTTGCTTTATTTTTTGGTTGCTTTATAGGGTATGTGCTTCAGTCTTCCTTCTGCTGAGGACCCCTTCAATGAAAGAGAGGGGAAACCCGAACCCACGAGAAAAAGGAAGAGAGACTTGAAAGAAGATAGGAAGCTAAAGGATAAGAAATCTCCTAGGTTAAAGAAGGAGTTTGTCAAAGGCAATGATCAACGTGAGGCGGTGAAGTCTCAAATCATGGAGAAGGGAAAGATAGCATTGCTTTCATGTATTAAATTTATGGGATCAGAGATTGCAACCAATCTGGGGAAACCGACTCACCAGATTATCAAGCGGGATGGGTCCAAATGTTCTTGGAAAGAACTTGTCTCGGACCATATTGCTGGGAGCCCATCAAAGTTTTTGATTATGTGTTTGAACACGATACAGGATGCATTGCACAATGGCGCAGCGGCAGCCTTAAGCGGTGAAAAGGATAAACCTCTATTTGCTAGTGCTTGGGGACTTGAATTTTGGAATTGTTACTGTACTGGAATAGATGTGCTGGAGGCCAGTGGAGCTGACTCGAAAAGGGAGCAAATTTCGTGGATTGCATCAACTGCTGCTGATATCATTTCAATGAAGGAGAAAGAGGGCATATCATTCACTGGTCCTTTCCTTTTATATTTAGTGCCGTCTCAAGATAAAGCCTCCGAGGTTTGTAGGATGCTTACTCCATGTCCCAGTTAGCTGTGTTGTTGATTGTCTATGTTGCGGCTTGAATCCTCTCAGTTAATATGTTTGTATATACCTTTAGGGATCTAGATGATGCCATTTTGTCCATCACATTTTTGAAATGTTTAATAACATATGTTGCATTCTACAAAGTGGGTCAATTTTAACTGATATAATATTATAGTATTATTGAAGGTTATTATTTCAAGATTATCTTGTTGATTTATTATGCTGTCCTGCATCATCTCTAGGTACGCGGAGTCTGCAAGCCGTTGAAAGGGCTTGGTGTCCATACAGTGAGTTTGCATTCGGGTGCCTCCATAGACCATCAAATAAATGGGTTAGTCTCCAAACTGATGTCTTCTTTTATGTAAAAACAGATTACTGCTAGCATGCAAATTTTCAGATGCTTGTGCCTAGATGCATGATACTTTATCTTGGTCACTTATTGTTTGGTCTCGTATCTAAGAGTCACTGACAAATTTTTAAGTAGTGGCGTCAAATATTAGATAAAGGGAAGACCTACTATATGTAATTGTTTACCTGACCCATTGTGTTGCAAGTTGCTGTAAATTTATGTGCTCTTTCCAGGTTTTTGTTCCAAAACTTATTGATGTGAAAAGTGATGCCTTCATTCCACAGTTGCTTCTTATTTGTTTATTTGATATCAATGGGAGCGTTTTTTGTTTTTTGTTTTTTTTTTAATACTTATTCTCATTGTATTTGGCAGTTTAAACAATTGTGAACCAGAGTTTCTCGTCTCCACCCCCGAGAGACTTTTGGAAGTTCTTTCACTAAAGGCTGTTGATATATCTGGAGTTTCCTTGCTGGTATTTTACTAACCTGTCTCCTTAGAAGATATTTGTTTATTTGGCAAATTTTGAGGCAGTCAGGTGTTTTTACTCGAGCATAAGAGCTTTTTCCGGCAAAACATTGTCATCCACGTGTTCTCAACTTCTCATTATAACACCCCCCTAATGATCATAGGTTGTTGATGGACTGGAATCCCCTTTTAGTGGTGCCTACTTCGATGCAGTCAAATCCATAAGGCAACATATCTCTGGCAGTGTTCGAACAGTTGTCTTCTCTGACTGCATGAATATTTCATCCGATCCTGTGCAAAAGGTGTTAGCCGGATCAGATGGCAAGTGAAATGCAATGATCTTCACTATAAATCTGTTGAGAAAACTAAGAGCCGTACAGGTACATTTGTGAGTGAATTTTCCTGGTGTTATTATCTATGCTCCGAAGCATGGGAATATAGCTTTAATATTCTTTGGGTGTACTGATGTTCCATAAGGCATTATAATGTCATCTTGTACCAATTAGAAGTAGGAGTTGATTTCACTTAGACGGCTGCATTTTGTACGTCATGAGAGAAAACAAGTCACATCATTAGAACTGCAATTCATGTTTTATGCTGCTATTGTTGTTGCTGTGAAAATCAATCCCCATGTGCTCAAAACCTCGATCTTTCTGAGATGCAGCTGATATCTTGCAACTTTACGCTTTGAGAGGTTTAGTGCACTTCAACTTTTACTTTCCACTCAATAATCCACCCTCTTTATCTATTTTGCAGGCATATAATGCTTACCTAACCTGAAGCCGTCACAGTCTTCCCAAGTTTTAACGAAGAGTTTGCTCTCCGATCAATCAACTTCGATTTTTTAACCATCCAAAGAGGTGAAGTGGATGGTCTCCTAGGTAACAGATTACGCCAAGGCCTCAACATGTTAGATGCGTCCTTATTCCCTTTACGTTGATGACTTTGTCGGGCTGTAGTCACATCACCAATGGAGAGAGGGGGAGAGAGATAAAAAGTTTGCTATTTTTTCCTAAGAACCACTCAAAAAGTTTGCTAGTTTTTTCCAGGATAATTCAGACTTTCTAATATGAAATTTCTGTTCAGTGTTTTGCTTTTTTCTATGATAGAGTTGCTATGTTTTTCAAGAATCATTCAGATTTTCTTGTTGGAATTTCTGGTCATTTTGCAGTCAATTTTGTTTTCAACAGGTGTAACGTATTTCCTAGCTTAATGACTTCACCGAAATTTCATGGTGATGTTCTGTTTCAATTTTATTTTATTTTTTTAATGAAATTATTCAGCAAATTTAGTCAAATTCTAGAACCTTCCAAAATACCAATTGACTCATTGCAATCTGGTGTAAATACTCGTAGTAAAAAATATTTTGGTGTAATATTCAAAATGTCAATTGTTTTAGTTGTATCAATTACTATTATTAATCTTTCAATTTGGGTCAATTGATCTCATCGTCAAAATGTTGATACTTGATACACTCTTTGTTCTTTTATTTGTGCTATTCACATTCATATTAATGGAATTATTAATCATTCAGTGAAGTATATAACTCGATATATAAAAGAGGCGATTTCTGAACAAGCCCATTAAGATATTCAAATCTAAAAGTTAATTACGAATTTTAAAAAATTAAAATATAGCCGATTTTAACCTGAAGAGACATAGGAACTATTCTTTATAGTGCCGTTGGTAAAAGATAATGTTTTATTTTGAGGGATTAGAGTTCGAACCTACATCACATATTTAATCTAGGAGTGTTCATAATTTGGTTAACAACGTAAATTAAACCCGACCAAACTATATTTGTGCGATTTGGTTTGGTTTACGATTTAATTTATGTTTTTAAAATTTATAATAATAATAAAAAAACCAAATCGTAATATAATTAAAATTTGTAGTAGTGTTTGTTAACTATTAAATTATTATATATATATGGATTTTAAATTTTGATTAGTGTAATATATAAATAGTTTCAATTATCTATGCGTATAGAATTCTTAACTATATCTTTGTTGTAATTCGCAGTTGTTCATATTTTAAAAAACTCTAGATATAACTAAAATCCAATTTAAGAAAAATAAATAGAAAGTAGAAAAAAATGTCTAGAAAGCTAATCACAGTCACAGTCCACCTAAATTGAATGATGGATATATGATCAAATCATCAACTTACATTTCATTAGTATATAAATTGGTACATTGCCTTACTTTGATCTCTAATTCAAATAAAAAGAAAGACTAGTTAGGAGAAAAATTATTATTGTAAACATAAAATGAAATAATTAATTAATTTTGTGTATTTTTGGCATAAAAACTTATCTATTTTACCATTTATTTACTTTACTAGAAATAAATTAGAAATAGTTAATAGCACTATATAAACTAATATTTAGTCAAATTTATTTTTCTCCATTTTTATCTAAAAATAATAAAAAATGATTTGATCTTCCCAAACTATTAGATGATAAAATCACCGTGCACCTTCACCACACATGACCTAGGCGGCTCTCCTAATTCCACGTGGAGTTTTGTCAAACAAGTTGCACCAAAATCTCCATTAAACCTAACAAATCCAAATGTAACATTTGGCTTAAAATATGACAAGTCTCCATACAACTTGCCCACCACGTTACCTATACTCTTCCAATATGTGCGCCTATCCGAATATTCTAGAATATATATATATATATATGAATATATTATTAAAAATTAATTATGAAATACAGATGCATTATTATTATTGACAAAATATTGTGAAAAAATATATTTGAAAATACTGGAAAAGCGCTGAAAAAATATCTGTATGTATATTTATTAATAATTTTGGGAGACTTGGTGTGGGTCAGTATCAGCTACGGATACCCATTTCTGGTAATGTTTGGAGCTCTATGTGGACGTCCCAAATTTTGGTTGCTCCTACCCTACGCACACGGCACGGCGGCGGCGCCTTTTGACCGTCTCTTACGGAATCCTCTGCACACGGCGGCAGCCGGCGACGGGAGGGAGTGCTGCGCGCGCTTTCCCCCAGTGAGAAGCAGCGGCGCTGCCTCAGTATGGCACACCATCCTGCCGTCGTACTGGCGGCGGCAGCAGACGGCGGTGTTCGGCCGCCACGAGAGCGAGGCGGTGAAGCACGGTGAGGGCTCGTGGAACGTGGCGTGGGACGCGAGGCCGGCGCGGTGGCTCCACCACCCTGACTGGCTCCTCTTCGGCGTCTCTGCCGGAGCGCCACGGATTGATCTCGATCCGGAATCGAATTCAGAGATTTTGGTGGCGAGAGATGATTCTAAAACCAATAACTATCGAGTCACAGGTTTGAATTTGGAGGAGCTTCGATTTGGTTGTTTGAATCTATCTGTTTGTTTCTCCATTTAGTACATTTGATTGTTGAATTAAACATGTAAATGGTGGTGCGTAGGAGTAACTGCGGATGGAAGATGCATGTTTCGAGCGATTGCGCACATGGCGTGTTTGAGGAAAGGCGAAGTAGCTCCGGATGAAGTTCGTCAGAAAGAACTCGCTGATGAATTAAGAGCTCACGTATATCATTCATTTGATTTCTCGAATTTCATATTTTTCTAGTTTTTGTTAAAGTTTTATTGATTCCAAAATTTGTTTTACAGGTTGTTCAAGAGCTGATCAAGAGGCGAAAAGAAATAGAATGGTGAACTTTTATTAATTGAAATATTATTGGGAAAAAATAAAAAATATTTAGTTTATAGTTGCTAACTGTGAGCATTATAATGTTGCAGGTTCATTGATAAAGAATTTGAATTGTATGTGAAAAGGATTGAACAACCTTACATTTGGGGTGGAGAGCCTGAATTGCTTATGTGCTCACATGTACTTAGGTGAGATTCATCATATTACATAAATTTTGAGCTAATTGTTTTATTTGATATAATTTTTCATCGAATTTGCCA
>JAYDZE010557335.1:0-12957 GCA_034509125.1 Monilaria moniliformis | reverse complement strand
TCCGACCGATCCGACCGGTTGAACCATGAACCGGTAGCCTCGCCGGTTCGCTCACCGGTCCGGTTTTTAAAACATTGTGTTTAACCATTAGTCAACTTAAAAAAGAAAGAAAAAGAAATGCAGTCCAAAAAGTTAACGTCTTTTTGAAATAGATAAAAACGTATTGGAATGTGATGTCACTTATTTGATTAGTTCGTAAATCAAGTAAGGGGTGTTACACTATCATTCTCATCCTAAATCCGTATACTAATACCTGCTAATTACTCAATCTTATAAATATCTAATTAATTTAGTATAAGTTGTTAAATAATTGGTTATTTATTTTAATAAAACTCGGACATTACAACATAAGATAAATTACATAGCGTAAATACACTAATTACTCATTCTAATCTTAAACCCGTATTAGTGCCCGCTGATTTCCGAACTTGTTTGGATTTATATAAATAAGTTGTTCTAATAATTGATTATATCTCAATAAAATCAAAATATTACAAAGCAAAAATTTAAAATAAATAATATAAATATAAATGTTAGGTTCCAGTTTAGTTGTGTTCTCCAATATGTTAAGTTTTCTAAAATTGAATTGATGAATGGAAATAATGATGTTCGGTCACTCAATCCCATTTAGAATGTATATACCCGTATCCGTCCAAATCCAATTAAGAAATTATTTGTTATTCATTCTTGTCTCGAATTCGTATAATTGTACTTGCTAACTAGACTTGTCTGAATTTATAAATACAAATTGTTACACTAATTGATTATCTGTCTCGTCTCCTTAATAATTCAAACAATACAAAGTAAACATTAATAATAATAGTCTAAATAACATAAAATTTAAAATTAGATAAAATGAAGATATATTGATTAACCTGCTATGATTTATACATGTTTCATACAGATTTAAAAAAATAATTTTATTATTTATTCTTGTCCCAAATATCCATAGTAACACCCACTAATTATCCAAACTCATTAATAATACATATAGCTAATTAAATATAAGTCGCTATTAATAAAATTCGAATTGGTAAACATTACTAATTTATGTTAATTAGTCGCTAATTTTCATCTCAAATTCTCATAATAATACACACTAAATTAATTTTAAGACTTATTTTAAAATAAATTATACAAATTAAGTGATTTTATGTAGATTTTAAATTGATGAAATCTCACGAAAAATTATTACCCCAATCCCATATAATACTTTATAATTACCTAAACTCATTTATAATATATCTAAATGATTAAGTATAAGTTGTTATTATAATTGGTTATCGACGTCAATAAATTTTAAAAGTAAACATCACTAATAAATTGCATAAATACTCACTAATTAGTGGCCTTAATTTTCATCTCAATATAATAATAGACGTTATGGTGCCAAAACTATTTATTTTAATAAATAAATAAATGGTTTTCAGGCAAAATTAAATTGCTAGTGCAGTTCAACTAATGTTAATCTCAACAATTCCACTAAATAAAAACGAACTTTTGGTCGGGACTTGAAAATGTGAATCTCTTTATATATAGGTTTATTAGTCGATAATAACCACTAGAAATTCAATGTTGTATTCAAGATATTTAAAAATACATAAATTAAAAAATGCACAAACTAAGAATTTAAAGATAGATATCAATATAGTATGTAAGAAATACCATATAGGACCTCGAATTAAGGAAAAATCTCAAATTATTAATTGTATTATATATGGTGGTGACAATTATGATTAATCAAGTCAATAGATTAGTAGAAAAATAAAATAAAAAAATATAAAGATAAACTAAATATTTTAATTCATATCTAGAAATTTGACATATTAGTTAACCATAATTCTTTCTAATACAACATTGTTTCACTATAATTTATTATACAATACGAAGAAGAATAAATAAAAATGTAATAGTATGTTTTATTAAGACTTTTTTATGAAAATATAATAAGGTAAATTATGGACTTATTTAAGAAAGGTAAGTTTCTATAAATTTAATGCAATTATCTAATTAAGGTATGTGGTGGATTTTTTTGAATGCAAAAGATAATTAAAATTATAATATAATAATTGTTATATGGAATTCAAAAGGTATAAAAGGAGAATTTAAGATAAATAAGAATAGAGAATGCAGGTGATGCCACATAAGACCATAAAATAAGAAGAGAGCTTGAATTATTAGTCGTATCATATAATGGTTGAATGTCCAAAGATACATATCCATGTCTTTTAATTTCTCCACCAAAAAAGGCACAAGGTGTATATAGCCTTATTTCATAAATCTCAAACAACAAACTGTCCTTTATCACAGATATCAAAGCTGCTCTTTTTCTTTCAGTGCATCAATATATAGTTGCTCTTCAAATTTTCACGGAACTGTATAACCTGCAAAGCCAGAAACAATTAGAAGAACTCAAAAGTACATAGTATATAATGATATTGAATAATATATAATTTCTTACTGCCACATTTGGTTCCATGAGCTAGTGGCTTGCCACAGGATGCAGAAACAAAAGCTGCCTTTTGCATGCTGATTATCCTCTCAACTTGGGTGGTAACATGCTGGCAAACGCATGGCAGATCGACGTTCCTAACGACGTCGCAGCAGCCCTGAGAGGGGGTCTGTTGGGGGCCCGGTCGCTGGACGAATCTGGAGCATTGCTGAATGAGACCTTGGAAGTCGCCTTGGCATTGCGCTGAGGCGGTGGAGATGATCATGCTTGTGCACATGACCAGCACTAGGTATGTTGTAAACCCTAATTTCACCATTGCCTCTTGCTTGCTGCTATCTTTGCTTGCTACTTCCTGCTTGAGTAGATGTGAGTTTAAATAGGAATTTTGGATGTCAAGTTGGAGTCGTGATGTTTGCTTCGCTGCCTTCATGTTTTCTTTGTGCTCGTTAGTAGGGATCTTCCTTGAAAGATGCCTCATTTTGTGGTAAAAGTTTTGATTGAGTTGCCCCTTTGGCACACCCTTTTATTGCTTGTAAAAGGAGGTGGGGGTGGGTGGTGTCTCACCTATATCAAAAGATATCATGAATTCGAGTCATGAAACAATATTTAATATGAAACTTAAATTAGAGGCCATCTTTAATTTAGTATTAAAATCATAAAAAAGGAAATGATTACTTTATAGTAATTTAAATTCTAAAATATTTTTTTCTCTTTCAATTTCCTTTCTCCTCTCTTTCATATTCTTTTTTATATATCTACTCTCTTTCAAGTTTTTTGATCGAATTTTGTCCTTTAAATTTTAAACTTATGCTTACTTTTTTATTACTACATTACGGTAATTACTTTTACTATATTTGTATTTATTATTGTTTTTTGTTAATTAAATAGATATCAGGTTTTGTGATTTTTTTTGTTTTTTAAATTACGAAAATTTTAATGTAATTAAGGTGATATATATATATATATATATATATATATATATATATATATACACATTCAAATTTTATAAAAGTATTCAAATTTTATTTAATTAGTTTTTATAAAATTTGAAATTGGATATGTATCTAAATAACTATGTTAGAGGGATAAACTTAGGCAAACTGATGTATCTCATTATATGTTGTTGTGGTTTATTTCTTTTAGTATCGAATAATTGCTCAGATATTTAAATTGAGATTTACATATACGCACTCGAAATGATTCGAACCCCCGGCCTATTGATTGAAGAAAAAACGTCTTACCAATTGAGTAGCATTTTATAGTCTTACTCAAATATTTATTAGTATTTTAAAAAATTGTAAGAATATAATTTATTTTTCTACCAACCAAATTAAACTTCAGTGATAGAAGACATGCTTAAGTAATGGTTTAGGCTAGCATTGAAAAAATTAGTTTTATGCATGATTGTTTTAAATATATATTGTGATGTTAGTATTTTTTTATCCTACTTTCTTTCAACGTGAATGATGTGTTTCTTTTATAATTTCAGTAAAGAAAATTGTGACAGCCTGACTTTTTAGCGGCCGCCACTTATATAGGGGCTTTATTTTAGTTCAAAGCATAACTTAACAAATTATTTTGCGGAATTAATTTACTTAAGTCAAATTGATCGATCACTTGAAAGTAAATCGGTGTGACTCGGAGCATGCATGAGGATTTCGGTGCCAAAAAACAGAAGGATGGATCCAGTTATGAGGGGCGACTCAATCATTCCGTTTGAACACATCAGTAGACAAACATTTAAATTGTAATGCAGTGCACCAAAATAAAATGTTAAATATTTGTCCAACGATATGTTGGGGTTTGACCCGGATCCTAAAGATATTTTAAATAAAAAATTTCTAGAAAAACATTATAATTTAGTAATAAACCTTAAATAAAAATATTAGAGATATTTTAGTGACAAAAAGATCAATAAATTAAATATGTATTGCTGAGATCTTGGTCATTGATTTGAAACATATGTAATTATAAAATGATATCAAATAAATTCATCTTTATTTAAACCGACTTTACATATCTATCCAATTATAAAAATATAACTAATTTGTTGTCAATTTTAATATTAGAAAAATATTCTATTTTAGAAAATGTAAATTATTTATATACTTTTTACTAATTTAAAAATTGTGCTTCGCACAAGTGGCAAAAACTAGTATATATGATGGATCACGGCGGCAAAAATTCCCTGAGCACCGCAAATTCTACAAAATTCTCACCGGATTGATGTCGGAAAATTGGGTGAGGCACGACCTCGAAGATTTCGAACACACTGCACCACATGTCATTGTCAATGACAAGTTTGTAGCGAGACGCATACAACATATGACCTGCAAATTTGAGAAACTTAATCCCTAAGCAAAAGAAAATAAAAAACTTATCTGGCGGAATGCTATACATAATGGCTCGGAAATAGGAGCTGTCTGATTTGGACAATATAGCATATTATGATGCTCGAGACGGCCGCAAACATAAGGCTGCTAGCTTAGAGATAATGGTTGTAGTGAACTGAGAGAACGATATTACATTCGCGGCTACTACAAATGTTGAGTTAATTTTTAATCGGGGAGAATGCAGTGGAGGAGTTGCTATGATCCTTTATATAAAGCTAGCAAAATGGAGGTAAATATTAGAGAAGGTAATGTACGAGAACGAGAATGATTTGGTCCAAAATCTAGCTCGTGATCGTGAAGAAGGTGCCCACCATTCAATTATGATCCGCATTGACATTTGAGTTGAGTTTTTACATTCTTTTGTTTATCTCAACACACAAATTGTGTAAATGTAAGGGCTAGAGCTTCAGAGATTCTTATTTCTATATAATATTACACATTCAATTGAAGTTTTTGTCATGATATTTATAAATTTATATGTATATTAAATATTTTATTATTACTAGAACTACACAATTTTGAAGAAGAAAAAAAGATAGAAGAAAAGAGAAATAAAGAATAAATGAATATATAGAATAAAGACAGGCAAATGGGCGGAAGCACATTGGCCGTGCTTTATATATATAATTAAATAGATATAGATTTATATTTACATAACTCCTGTTATCGCGAGAATGTCCTAAAGATCTACGGTCGATACTTATTCTTGATGGATAAATGCAATTTCTGAATTTGAATCCCAAAAGCAACAAAATTTTCATATTTTTTTGTATAGTTAAATTATTGACGAATATAGTAACTTTATAACTTCAGTATAGTGTCCTTACATTTGAATAATAAGAGGTTTTTTTAGGCCATTCTCAGCACTATCCATTAACCATCTCTTTCCTTATACTATTTATGAGTTCCACAACACTTTTTATCTCATCCATTAATTAAGAGACAACACCCACATCCATATCCCTTAACTATTCCTTACCTTGCATTATTTATGAGTCTCGTCTTTTTAATTTTTTATTTCATTCCTTATTTATTACATTTATTATATATTCTAATTAAAATAATTTTCTAAATTAATAAAATATGTGAATTTCATTAAAGAAATTAAAATTACATAATTAAAAATCCTAATAGTACATAATTTAAAATCCTACGAACACATTATTGAAAATAAAAAACTACATACTTAAAATCATAAGATTACATTATTAAAAATAAGAAAAATAGTAATCTTTCGGTAGCATATCCAAATCCTCTTGGAGATTGATGATCAATCTCCAATGCACCTCCAATTGTTCATGCGTCATACCATTAGTGTTTTTGGTATATGTTTTCACCAACAAGTTGTACATAAGCTTTTTGTTGTTTGCCTTCATTGCCTCCGGGTCCAGTTGTTGAGCTGTCGCACTACTCGAGGCCGACGTTTTTTCCTTTCTCCATGTTGTCTTCGTTCCGATCAGAAGGGCTCGACTCGACCTCTTGACGCCCCCTCACTCGCGCCTCCTGATCCTTCACCACCGCTCGTGGAGTAGTGGTTGCTCGAGGTGCGCTTCAGCGCCGAATCAATGCCACCCACCCATTTATCGACTTTTCGGATCCTTTCCCAAGTGGCGACGTATTTGAACGGCCTACCAGTGTCATGTTGGTAGACTTGCATGACTGATTTTAGAATATCCACCTCGCTTGCGCCACTTGGCCAATCTTTCTCCAAGTTGTTGTAGATGCCGCCGAATTTGGAGATTTTCGTGCTAACTGGGTCGAAATAAGCCTGAATCTTGCATGCGTGTCGGGGGACCCTTCGGCCGATTTTCGTTGTATGCAGCGACAACCCTCTCCCAAAAACTTTGGATTTTTATTGGTTTATGACGATGGGATTCTCGCTTGTGTCGACATACACCTCGAAGATCCATTTCGTTTCTTCCGATGTGTATGCCGCTCAGACGTGGCAGCCCTTTAGTTCGTCGGAAAGTTGAATGTCATCCAACTGCTGGATGGGGAGCTCGTGGTGTATGCCCCTTAGGTCGTCAACATTGGGTAAGTTGACGAGAAGACAGAGCCCGGTGTGTTTGAATCGTAGCCCTCACGAAGGAACCAATATCGCTATTGATTTTGGTCGTCGACAGACATTTTGGTTTGCGAAAATTAGAACAATGTGATGAAAAAGATGAAGTTGAGAGAGAATATTGTTAGAAAACATGTGGAAAATGGAATAAGAAAATGAGGGTATTTATAAGATTGAGGATGAATAAAAAAATAAAAAATAAAAAGATGGTGCTAACCGTTAAGTGCGATTGGGATTTTCTTTTTTAATTTTCAAATTTTTGAATTTATTAAAAAAGATTAAAACAACGTCGCATTGACACCCATTCGCAAGGCCAACGAGTAGTCGCAACGCGCACTTCGATTGGCCGCAGAGGGGGGCGCATGGTGGGACAACTTTCCCTCTTTCTCTCCGACTTGCGCATCCCATCCCTCGCCCACGCCCACATCGCGTCTCGCCATCGTCCCTTCCCGCCGGAAGGAGCTGTGATACGCCCATTGTAGGTGCCCTTATTTTAACCAACCCTTAAATTTATATGCCTAAATGATATTGTCTCATTTGTTTACAACCTTCAATAATTCATAATTCACAATTCATAGATGTGCAAATGGTGATAAATGAAAGGGTATCTTTGCTGAATGACAAATAACGAATTAGATGTAAATCTATGACTCATTAAAGAAATTTTGATTTTTTTTATAATTAATAAAATTGATGCATTCAAAATTTGCTTCAAGTTAACATTTTGTCAAAATTGAAATTGATGTGGCATCTGAAATAGATAATGTGATAAATTCAATAATCAAAATGCCATTGTTCTAATTATTGAAATTTATAAAATTAAAAATATTTAACTTTTCCACCTCACCTCTCCCTATGCATCACGGGCTATGGCTCTATCACACACACAAACAAACCCACGCCCCACCACTCTCTTTCTCTCTCTATGTATCTATCGGAGATTATCACCTGGACATTTTCCATCTTTAGAAGTCATTGGCCAACTCTTCATAAAGCTCGGATCTAGTTGAATTGTAAAACACGACTTTTGCTTATCTTTTGTGATTCGTAGTCTATTTCGACATGCCTATGCAAATAGTGTACGACTGTGGATTTCTCATCGGACTAGTATTTCCTTAAGCCAACAACGTCCGTTTATGCTTCTGTGAATATCTAACGAATAGCATAACACAAAATGGAATAGTACTTCACAAACATAATAGTATATATTTTCGCCCATATTTGAATAACGATCCTGAAAATTAATTTAATAATGATTATTTTCAATTTCCAATTCACCAATTGTAACATAAATAATGGGTAAATATTACTTATTATCTCAATGTTTGCTATCAATAATAAATATATATGTCCCAACGTAAGCATAATTGTAAAAAATTATCTAACATTTCCAAAAAATCACTTTCATGTCCAAAAAAATTAATTCTGCCACCTGAATAATAATCTATCACGCTATATAATTTACATGTGGCATATCTTATGTTTCCACAATATCTGACGTCGATTTCTCTATAACAAAATAAAAATAAAATGAAGAACGATATTGTCTCCCCAAAACAATTAAATGAGGTAATCCCCATTCTTTTCCATAGATGATAGACCTATCAAACAGAATCTACTGTACCCTAAATTCTCCGTATAGATTCGAATTGAAGAGGAATCATTGTCAAGAAGAAAGTCAGAGATTAGGGGACGATTTACAGAGTTTAACGAATGGATTGCGGAGAAAATCACAGGGGAAAGATTTTGCAGAGAAAAATCAAAGTAAAAGAAAGATTTCCGAAAAAAAATGTCGAAATCATAAGCCACATGAAACATATACAACACAAAAAACATGGCTTCGAATTCCATCTTTAACCATTTGATTCCTTCCCCATTTCTCATATTCCATTAAAAAAAAAAAGACAATAACCACCATGGTGCAAAGAGCCCCCAAAACGGCGATGCCCAACTACATGAAGTCCGCCACCTGCTCCGACGACTGACGCTGACAAAGAAGCCCAGCTCCAAACCGGCAAGAAAGAGTGTTGATGCAAAGACTGCAACCTGCTCTTCTATCTTGAAAGATTCCAAGTTTCCTCATTGTGTCGGCAGTTCTTACGTCGTTCTTGTTTCTTATTTTAACTTTTTACATTTTTTTGTTAAATAGAGAAATCGCTGTCAAATATTGAACACACTTAGGAAATGCTCCGGCGTGTCACATCATCATTTGGACGCCAAAATTTATTTAACGGACACAAACCTGATTTATAATAAACATTAGATATTTTTTTTTTGCAATTATACTTATGTTGAAACATATTTTAAGACAATAAGTGATATTTATCCTAAAATAATTGTTTTCGTTTTCCATTGCAAAATCTATCTAGTATAACAAATACCCCTACAGGTAAATCTTCAATAATCGATACTATAATTAATTGGAGAGATAACTCAAGAGAGCTGCTGCAAAGTTTCAGGCCTTCAGCCTAATTTTACTCTTATTATTTGGTGCAGAGATGAATGCATATTTCCTTGTGCTGAATTTACATATATTTCATCAAAAACAGCAGAAGTTATTTTTTGTTCCAGTTCAAAGAATTGAAAAGGCCTCTAGATGCTCATTGCAGTTATGTGTATCAATCAAATTTATGCAGAGAGTGAGTTTTGTTCAGATTTCATATATATGTGTTGAAGAAGGGCCAAGTTTAATATATATGTAAAGTAAAATGCTAATCTTTACAAGAAATATTTGTGATGCCAATGTAAAATCAATGCTTAATTACATATTAAGTTTGAGTTTTTAATTGCTTCATCTTTCCATGATTATATACTCTGCTTTTGTTTACAACAGCAGCAACTCCCCCATAAATGTGTCAAAATTTGCAGTTGTGTCACAGAGTAGAAACCTTCTCTCCCGTAGCAGGTAATCCCGCGATGTCTTTCAACGGCGTCCACATGAATTTTCTCCTGCACATATATACAACTCTTGTGAGCCCCGTTATTCACTATCCAGCGACGGACACACGGGGTGCTAGAGAGAGCACCAGCAGCCCAACCAAATTTTTATAAATCCCTTTCACCTCATATTTTGTTGTTTTTTGATTTTTGATTTTAGCATTTCTTGTCATTGAAAAAAATTCGATTTTAGCTCCCCAAACTATTTTCTTACGTCTGTCTCTGTGTCTGTCTATCTATCTATCTAAAGTATTTGAACTCAGAGTCGTGTTTTGAAAAGGGACGCACCAGTTGCCGCATTCAGCGAGCACCCTGACTCGAGGCCGCAGCGTTGGAAGCAGGGCCAGAAACTGCAGTTCTGCCTTGGACAGCACCTAAACAACGTAGAGCTATTTATCGTCACATTTTGTCATAATCAAACATGAAAAGAAACCTCAAAGTCTGCACACAAAAAAAGCAAGGAAACCTTAGCTTCGATAATCCAAACTACGAGCCCTTTTGCATCCGGAGGAAGCAAAGATAGCCTGTAATCAACCTCCGGAGGGAAGTACCACCGGGCTATCGGCTGCTTCCCAATATGAGGCTGCATATATTTAACGGAACTTGATTACTGACACGGTCTTACATAGTTTTTTAATATTCAAATTTCACGCTCTACTTAGGTCTAAGGGTGAACAATTTTTTGAACCAAACAGAACAAATTTCGATTAAAATGGTTAGATTTCTGCAGTTTTCGGTTCGATTCAATTAAACTCAATTCAAATTTTGGTCAGTTTGGTCTTCTTCCCACGGACCCAAGTAATTAATATATAGATGCAATATTATTAATGGTGATCAATATTAATCGAATTACAAGTGAAATCTAAAAAAATTTAAAATTTATAATAACCATCCAATTATTTCAGTTGGGTGATTTTTCACTTATATTTTTTTTCTGGTCAAATTGTCTGAAATAGATGCATATTCACCCCTACATGAGATGGAAAATATATATAGAATTGGGTATTCAAGGGACTACATAATCAAATAGATTATTTAATTGATCAAAAAATACGATGAAATAATGTATATTATTTTATGGTCTATCTAAGATATCATCCAAAGTAAACGGTGGCGACTTACTGGGCAGACGGGGTGGAACTTGGTGAGGGTGGTCTCGGGGTCTCCGAGGCCGCGGGCGGAGAGGTCGAGGAAATGGTAGCCTTGGTGGGCGAGGCGGATGAGGTAGCGGCCCTCGTAGCCCCCCTCGTGCGGGGAGTAGATGGCCAAGGCCTTGTGCTCCTCCACGTCGGCCAGCCACTGCCCCAGGTCCAATTTCAGCAGGTCTCCTCCGATGAAGTCTCCCAAACTACGGCTGCATTTTGTTGTTATTCTCGCCGGTTTTCTGATGAGCGTCGCCGTCCTTGTGCTGTGGTGGATGGTGGTGGTAACTGGCGGTGCTATTGCTGCTTGATGAAATGAGTATGCTGCAGTTGCAGTGGCAGTTGCCATTTTTATTTAATAACTTTTATGTGTGTTGGTGGAGGAGGAAGAATGCCATAGAGGAAGAGATGAAAGGTGAAATCAAGTACATATTGACGATTCTGATCCACAAACAAGATAAGGCGCTTTTCCGACTTCAAGTTTCTCTGCAACAAAACAAAACCGGTTTAACTCCAATCATGTATTCGATTTGAGGAGACAATTTACTAAGAGAAAAATACACTCGTTTAGGCTCGAGAATTTATCTACTGGAAATTTAGTTCAGACATCAATTAATATTTTATTCTAGCATCGTAAGTTGTTTTAGCAAATTTTTTAGTCTGCTAGTAATTTTCGGAATTGAAAATTTCATTTAGCAGTTGTATTGTATTTTCGGTATAACGTTTCTACTTGTATTAATTTAATGATGTGAAATATTTGAGATATTTCATACCATCAAGACGATATTATTTATTTTATTTTTAACAAAAAAAGAATAAAATAACATCGCATGAATATTGTGATATATCTAAAACTTTCACATTATTAAATTTATAAAGATGGAAATATATGTCATGCGATTTTCAATTAGATTTTTCAACGCCATAAATAATTATGGGCTTAAAATTATCATTAAGTCAATATACAATGCTTGAATAATGTATTAGTTGAATTGGGCTACACCTATCTCTAAGTGAATTATAAGGATCTTTTCTCCAATTTACAAGTCAGTCTCGCATAACCCAACTTTCATAATTGAGCATAACTATTCTATTTTCCGTTTACTAGCAAAACGATACGTTCCATCAAAAAGCAAAATGATACGTGAATATGGGTCTGCATTTTATATCTCATTCATTTCTTGTAGTATTAATTTTCTCATTTTGTATTCCCACCAAATACATCATTTGATACATTTTTATAGATGGTAACAGCGCAAATTAGTCTATTTAAATAGTCAAAAATAAAAATTGACTACCAATTTATTTTCATAATATGTAGTCAAATTTGAGGCAAACAAACATAAATATGTCTAATTTAACTAATCCATTTTCACATTCTTTCACATCTCTTTTTATTTTCATTTACGAGTTTTGTTTTCTCTCTCGCTTCGATATTCTCTATCTTTCTCTCTCTCTTTTCGATTCTCTTATATGCACTCTATCTCGACGGCGTTGGTAGTGGCGGTGACAAGTTTTGGTCTTGTCTCCCTCCAGGCGACATAGAAAGATTCTAAGGTTTCTACTTTTCGACATTGTTGGTTATCCAAAACTTTCATCGGCGGCTTGCGACGGTGTATATAAACGGCGGCTGCTACTTAGAGTACGACATCGATGGTGTATACCATAGGGGGTGATGAGTGTCAATTATTGCTAGTTTAGGGGTCGATTTGAGCCATAATTGAACACGATATCTACACTAATGAGGTGAATTTGTGCAGGAGGCAGAATAGACGTTCAAACTGGGCAGCCTGTTGTTGACAGTAGAACTACACCGACATCAAATCAAGTAGTCCCGGGCAGAATTGGTGAGGTGGTGATAGAACGGGGATTTTCGGGTTAGGTTATGAGCAGGGAATTTAGAAAAACACAAGGGTTTTTACGTGGTTCGATCGTAATTGATCTACGTCCACGGCACAACGCGTATATCGT
>JAYDZE010557324.1:0-12958 GCA_034509125.1 Monilaria moniliformis | reverse complement strand
GTCAAATTTCACGAAGATTAAAAAATAATAGGGGTAGTTGCTTTCACGATTTAAGCTTAATTAATTTGCTTAAAAAATATTTTTGTTTACAAATCGAGTATTAAATTTGACTTTGCATATTTTTAGGGATTGATTGTTATTGTTATGATTTATCTTTATCCAAAATAACATAAGAATATATTAATAAAAATATAAAATATAATTATAAGAAATAAAAATAAAGGTATTATGTCATAGAGACTTTATGTCAAAAAATCATTTTCCTTTAATGAAATAGTAGCCTAAGCGACGAATTAGGAAAACCGTTTTAACTTTAAATTGAGGAGGAAAAGACGGATCGATCGTGTCCAAGTTAGCAGTTTGCTCGACTGAAAAAAGTGGATAAGGTATATATTATTGTGGAATCTCTACCATTTTCCACTTCCCATCATTATGTCATTGTACCTTGTACCACTCTCACTCTCTCTTTCTTTACATATTTTATTACATTTCAAGTGTGCTATGCCATTACGTATATATATTTTTTATAATCATTTTATACTATATTAAACATATAAGTTACACACTTTTATACTACGATTTTATTGTTTTAGATAATTATACTGAAACACAATAGACCAAATAAAGTGGGACGAATGGAGTATGGTATTAGATTTGCTCGGTATGATACTACACTACGTACTCTTTTCAATTTCATATTTTATTGTATTATCACGTCATATATATGGATTCATTTCAATTATATATACTTGTTCTTTTTCCAGATGTCCTATAGACTTATTTCCATAGAAAGTAATGTTTTTTTTAACTCATTTACTAATATACCCCTATTTATTCTTTAGCATTAATTAATTATCAAAATAAATATGAGCTTATTAAGAAGTTTATTGTAAAATGTTCTTTCCCTGTGAATTTTTTTAAATCTTGTGAAAAACACAGTCAGCCTACAGTAATATTTTGGTAGTTGGTACATAGAAGTGAAATAGGAAATTGATTAATAAGCTTCTAGTAAGTAAGAGAATCTGCATAACAGTTGGGCAAAGCGTATTCGAATTGCCTAAAAGTTATTCGCCGTAATCCTTCTTCAAGGTTCAAAGGTTTAGACTGGGACCATTTCTACAGGCGCTGAAATGTAAGCTTCTTCTCATAGATTTACAGATTTATGACTATATGATCACTTCCCCAACACATTTCCTCATTTTTACTTCATTGAAATGACGAGGGAAATCCGTGGCTGCTTGCACTGTTCATGTGTTTCTCCCATGGCCTGCCCAAAACCGAAAAGAATAATAAATGAGACAAGCTTGAGAAATTGGTCATGCAAAGTAAGTAAAATTATATGTATTCCACCATTTTCCATCGAAGAGAGAGAGACAATTCTACATAGCTCCCAATTTTCTAACTATAGCCCCCAAATATAACAAAATGACATCAGATTTTCAACTTTTGGGATCTCAATATCATTCAAAATTCCAAACACTGTCTAGCCCCCCATTTTTCTTTAAACAATTTTCTGGTGTATTTTGTCAGTAGAGTCCTAGAGACAGGCAACAAAACTGCACAAATCTTTTTAGGAAAAATGAGGCGAATAGTTAATAACCTGGGTAAATTAATACATAGATATTGTCTGATAGAACTGTTGATTTTGCAATGAAATTACAAACCTGCAGTTGAGCAACAGAACACAGAAGCAATGGTAAAAACCAATCTTTAGTACATTTTTGAAGAGCATTGGCACAATAAATCTCCAACTTTGATCCATTCTTGTCATAATTTTTGCATACTCAGCAATAATATACAAATTATGAGATTCACGGCGAAAATCTCACAATTCCAACAAGTTTCTAATGAAATCTTCCAAAAACTATTAGCGACTAATTGGCCAACCTCTATACACGAGACTAAACATGCGATCTATAGTTACTGAATCAAACTCGTATATAAACCTGGAACAACAGTCTCAACAGCAATCTCCTCTACCTTCGACCTATATCACTGAGCTGGAGCGCAAATGAGAACAACTTTGTAAGAATACATAAACCATGCCTGGTTCATAATCAGGGTGAACAAGTCATTTAAATTGATTTACCTAAAATTGGGAAACAGATCAAAACCTCTGAATGAAGTCGTAGATGTGCTGACTTATCTCCTCCAGTTTCTCTTGGTTGAGAAAGTGAGCCACTCCTTCCATGATAACTAATTCTTGCAAATACAGCACTTGTTTCTTGAAGCTGCCGTTGTGTATATATTCCTTCATACCTAGGGTGTTATAAGTTAGGTCGAGATCCCCAATAATTAACTTCACTGGCACTTTTATATGCACTCCTGTCCATGGTGCTGTGACCTCCCAACTCCTACGTAAACAAGACAATGTTAGAATTGTCTGCATATATTTGACTTAAAACCTTCACGTTGTACCAATGCTCAACTATGTCATCACCATTTTATCCGCACCATGCTCCAAGAATATATTTATGCAAGCAAAACCTATCATCAAGAGTATTGGATGCGATGTGTGTTAAGCCTAGAGGTGAAGCTAAGAAAAGCAAGCAGACCTCACAGGTCCATAGCTCGATAGTAGTTCAATCCACCCGTGAAGCCTCTCTGGTTGTATTTGCTAGAATAGCACGAGACATCCTCTTCTGACAACCAAGTGGCATTGTGATTGGTTTATCAGGCGAGCCCCCAATGCCAACTGCTTTAGGAACGCAAAGAGGAGCAGGATTCCTTGATGTTAATTTTTTTTGGATCAATCTTCCAGTGTCAATGCGAGAACACTTCCTCAGCCTCTCCAGTTTCCTAAATAAATGAATCTATAATAATCAAGCACAAGATGGCATAATTTTCTTAAAAAAATCAAATGTGGAATTAAAAGAACATTCGAGACATCCCACAGCTGCGTGATCTGAGCAAAATTGATCAGACGGAGCGAGTTCATGTAACATAATAGTAACTAACACAAAGGCACATTAGAGATCATAACATCATAAAACTCTTTTTTCAGGCAACTATGGACTCTTCTTCAAAAAGAACAATTTCAATCAAAAGCATTGAAGCCCCTACATACTCAGATGAATAATCACACTTCTATACCTTCGGAGTTAAGATCAAAGCTATGAAGATACACTTAAGGGGCCGTTACTTTTAAGGAATTAGCCTAGACAGACAAAAATAGTACATACTTATCCATTATTTATTAAAATAGATTGAAACTTTGGGATATCTCAACACCATTGCTAATAGCTAATTTTGCTTGATTCATATTCCATTGCAACGATAGAATTCGATAAATCCTATAACGAGAATAAAAATATACTCAATCACGAAAAGTAAACGTCCCTAAAAATTAAATTCTTAGTCACACAGATATTCGACAGTCATCAACTAGAGAGATTTATATCTAAAAATTCAAAAATGTAATATATATTCAAAACAACTACTCCGATCAATACAGTAGAGATATCCTATCATCTACAGATTCCACAAATTCATAAACTCGAAGTCGCAACAGATGCAAAAACGAACTCAAATTAAAACGAAATACCGAAATCTGCAAATGTAGTAATCGTCACCTAGCAAGTTTCTACAGGTTTCATCCTCGGATTCCTCAGCTGAAACACGACGCTAGTTTTCATAAAAGCCCTTATTCGATCGGGTCGGAGCAAGCAGAAATTCCACGTCATAACCGCCCCCCAATCGTGGCGGACCAGAAATACGCGGTCCAGCCCCCAAAGCATCCAACACGCCGATCAAATCGCTGATTATGTGGAAGACGGTGTAGCTGGCGGGGGAGGGCGGCGCGTCGGAGTCGCCGAAGCCGCGGAGGTCTGGAGCGATAGCGCGGTAGCCTCTGAAGGAGAGGAAGATCATCTGGTGGCACCACGAGTACCAGAACTCCGGGAAGCCGTGGAGGAGGATGAGGACGGCGGGGCCATCGCCGATCTCCGCCACGTGGGTGTTTATGCCGTTAGTTTGGTTATTTGTGTGCCGGACATGTTTGATTTATGTGAGAGATCTTCGACTGATTATCATTACGTTCTTTGGAATAACTAAGCTTCATAATGTGGCTGTATCATTTTTTAGCTTCGGAAAGCAAGAAAAAATTAATTAATGATAATAGACGATCCATCAATCCTTGATTCTTCGTTGTTTGAAAAAATCTCCATTTCATCGGAAATTCTCGGCCTGAAAATCTTTTATATTTCATTTTTCATTGTTCATGAAATCATAGTGGCTATGTATTTAGAATCTCTACAATTTTGTGATATTTTTAATCTAATAGTTCAAAAGATTCAAGATAATACATAACTAGCGTTCCAACAAACCCTATCTTTATACTACATTTGTTCTACAAAATTCACGAGTTTTAATAAAAGAAATAGAATATACAGGTGTGACATGAAAAGTAAACACTTGATATAGCACAAATTTTAATTTTAATAAAAACTGGATAATTTATTTTGTAAATAAAAATTATGACTTTATTTTATTATTTTTTATATTAATTAACAAAAATAATGGCAGAACATGTTTGATATTTGTAAATAGATAAGCAAATAAGGGTACATAAAGAAAAGGAATCCAAAAAATAGAAAATTTATGTTGTTTAATGTTATCTATTTTTGCATGTAATTCACGTAAATGTTCATAAAATTGTAATTATCAATTAACTTTTGATAGTTCAACCACTGACTCTAGAATATCTTCACTTTGGCTTGAATAAATTTACTTAGCTCAGACAGACTCCACATATATTGTGGTATAGGTTGATAAATCCAATGAATCAACCAAAAAATTGGATAGTATTCGAAATAGCATAATATACAATATATACTTGCATAACAAAACAAGCATTTTCCCCAACAATTTGCGCTGTTAAGGCCTGAAAGATTGAAAAACCTTATAACAGTATACTTGAGATTTCAGACATAACAGATTATCAAAATACAAATCAAATATTCAAGAACAGCAATTGCAGATAAACACAGTATTCAAGTAGGATAATGATTTTAAAATATCACAAGAAACAAAAATTGTCCAAAACTTTTTAAGGGCATGGCACAAAATAGAGCACTACAGAGATAACATGTCTCCAACAGTCTTAATCAGCCAAAATCTGCAATAAAACATTATAGCTATGAATAACTTAAACCCTGAAACCCCTACTGTTTCTTTTTCCTCTAGCCCTCTCAAACTTGCGTCCCTTGGCTCGGACGTAAGGCTTGGTATGGCTGTGTGGAACACCAGGTGCAGGACCAAAGTGCTTGACAGCTTCACGAGCGTTCCTTGAGCCTCTCAAGAGCACCTGTTGCGCAAAAGTGTAATGACTACTTGCAACAAATTATGCCACAAAACATGACAAATCCCACAACAACTCGGAAATATACATGTACAAGCCTATTGTCAACTGAGAACAAGCCACCACATGCACATGTAGAACCATAAATATGTAAAACTGAATCTTGTTCTCATAGATACCATACAACAAGTAGATAAATATTTGAATAATATAGGTCAAGTTTATACTTTATTGACAAGTACTTATACCTCTTAAGAAGAATCTATACAGTAGGTACAAGACTAACAAATTGAGTTAATTGACATGGTTTATTCAAATGTAAGATCTGTTAGTTGTAATCCAAAAGACAATGATAACAAGCCCTCTTTCAAGAGGGGGATAAAGGAATCCTCATCACTAATCTATGTTAGAGAACTGAAATTCCATTCACCAACAAATAACATCAAATATGCAACTAGCAAAGCTCTGAAGACTGTACCGTGTTCTGCCCAAGAGGAGCCCTTAGAGCAAGCTGGTCGAAAGTCAAACATTCTCCACCAGCCTTCTCGATTCTGGCCCTAGCTCTCTCAGTGAACCTCAGAGCTGTGATCTTCATGGAAGGAATGTCGTGAACCCGAATATCATCAGTAACACTTCCTACAAGCACTGCAATCTTATCTTCCTGCGCCCAAAAAATATCCAACAAAATTAATCAAATAAACCTCTAAACAAAGCAGCTGCAGTTTGATTCAAAAGCTAAACAATAAACAAACTCACACATATTATCACCATTTTCCAGCATCACACTCTAATGCACTCCCTAACCATTTCAAACAAATTTCTCAACAATACTCGCTTGTACTACAACAGCTAGAATTAAAGCAGTAAAGTATATGTATTAACTAATTTACATACGCACTTAACGGATAATTAAAAATTTCCGAATTTTGAACTCAATTATGTGCTACGAACAGCTACTGTAAAGAGCTTGAAACATATAGTGATATAATCGACCGTACCTTCCCTTTCATGAGTGCGCTAAGGCGGGACAGAGAGAGCGGAGGCCTGTTAATCCTGCTCATAAATAGTCTTTTCAGAACCACGGCATTAAACTTGCTTCCAGTTCTCCTCACCAAAAATCGGTACAACTGCCACCACAACACACACAAATATCAGACCATTTGATTTATAGACCTTAGCATTAAATCAAACGGCAGAGATCGACGAACCTTCACGAGGAGTTTGAGGTAGATATCGTTGGATTTCGGCGCTGTGCGCTTGGTCTTCTTGACCTTACCTCCGGCGACCAAGTCAATACCCTAGATTACACAAATGAAACATTAGCAAAGGAACTGTACGAATTAAAATATGGAGAGAGATAGAGAGAGAGAGAGAGTGTGTGAATGAGTATAATGGACGGCGGCGCACCATAGCTGCTGCTGCTTCTGCTTCTGTCGCCTGCTCTTTGCTAGAGTGTTAAGAGAAGGAGAAATTAGGTTTTATGGTGTTGGAGCTATAAAGCAGAGCGGCTATCTATGCTGTTGAATGGGCTGCGAACCCTAGAACTCTTTATAGCCCAATATTTTTGGGCCCGTTGTGGATTGGGCTGATCAAACATAAATTTATTTCTTTTTCAGTTGAAATGATCTGGCATGAGACACTTTTTTTTTTCTTTTGTTTGGTTAACTAATTGTGGCTAAATTTTGAATAAATAAATCTAAGTAAAATGATACACGATTTAGGGTTAGAGGCGCAGATCGGGTTTGAAGAATTGGGGGAAAACCAGTTGCATGGAACAAAGACTATGGTTAGACAAAACCGTATAGAAACACGTAGTCTTTGGAGAAGAAGGCGCTCATAGACTACGGTTAGACAAACCGTAGAGTAAAAGCGTAGTCTTTATAAAGAAAAGGGCACTCATAGACTACGGTTATTTTGGACTGTAGTGTTTGATATTCATACACTACAGTATAGACTACAGTTTTCACGCACCCGTAGTCTATTGGAAAAAAAATACGCTCATAGACTACGGTTAGTCCTGAAAACCGTAGTCTATGACAAAACACTATGGTTTATTCAAAAAACCATAGTCTATGCAGTGTAGTGTATGAGCATATTTCTTGTAGTGTATGCTTAGTTAGCCATTTCATTTTGGGGATATGCGCTGGAAATAGCAGCCTATACGCTAAATAACTTACCATCAAAATCAGTATCAACCACACCACATAAGTTGTGGACTGGACGTATGTCAAGTCTAGCACATCTCGGAGTGTGGGGTTGTCCAGCACATGTGTTGGAGAAAGATCCAAGTAAATTGGAGTTACGTACTGATGTATGTTTATTTGTAGGATATCTTAGAGGAACGAAAGGATATGAATTATATAGTCTTCGTGACAAGAATATATTCATTAACACGAATGATAGATTTTTAGAAGAAGAAGACTATGTAAATAATCATAAACCCAGCAGTGTGATTGCTCTTGAGGAACTATGAGAAATCACACAACCCATTATTCAAGAAAACACAACAAACATACCTATAACATCAACTTTTGTGACTCAGATTGTAGTGTCCCGTCGTAGTGGGAGGGTTTCTAGAGAACCCTATAGATTCATGGCATATGAGTATCTTCAGACTCAGTCCTTGACCTGGATGTATCCAATCCCTGGAACTACAAAGAAGCAATAGAGGATCCAGATAGTTGCTTTTGGAAAGAAGCGATGGAATCTGAACTATAATCAATGGTAGACAAGGATGCTTACGACCTCTGTATCCCACCTAAAGGCTGCAAGGCCATTGGGAGTAAATGAGTATACAAGCGTAAGCGTGGACCTGACGGGAAGGTGAAAGTCTTCAAAGCATGATTAGTGCCAAATGGTTATACCCAGATGGAAGGTATCGATTACGATGAGACCTTCTTGCTTGTAGCCATGCTTAAGTCGATCTGAATCCTATTTTCTTTTGCAGCCTACATGGATTGGAAAGTTTGGCAGATGGACGTCAATACAACTTTCTTTAATGGAAATCTTGAGGAGACCATCTACATGCAACAACCCAAGGACTATGTAGTTAACGCCGAAGAACACATGTTCTAGAAGTTTAAAAGGTCCATTTATGGTCTCAAGTAGGCATCCAGATCATGGAACGTTTATTTCGATCAGACAGTCAAATCCTATGGATTTCCAGTCTAGATTGCAACTCACCCTGTGATACAGATTGGATGTGGATGAAGGACCCGTTGGATATATTGATACAAGAACCCCACATATATGAGTTAGGCAGTGGTCTCCCTAGATCGAGAATCTAGTTTCATCACCCTAAGAGCATAGAAAACCTTAACCCGTTGGCTATATAATCAGCCAAGAACCTTGGTATGGTTGAACGCCACAAGACTTTGCTCAAGCGTGTTGATAAGTTCTAAAATAAGTGAAAAACTCAACAAAGAGAATTCAACTCAGAAAGCAAATGCCAATTTTCGTTTATAATCAAAGTGTGCTCCAAAACATATGATTACAAGTCTATTAATAGACTAGAAAGAACTCTAGACTACTTAAGACACTTAAATAGGAACATAATAAGTAAAATGTAACTCATAAACAATTGGTATGACAATTGGACTTCAAAAAGTCACTTATTAAATACAAAAATGTAAATCAAAATGACTCTTTACTTTGGCTGCTCCCGTTTGGAAAAAATTGAACTTGTATTTCTTCAAATTGAGCCTACAAAACATGATATATTGTGAGCCCATTATTCAAGTATTATTCAACCCATCAACTTGAATAACATTCACCATTTGGCACAATATGGATTGACCTTAAGCTTGAGCTTTTATTTCAGCAAGTAAAATGTATTATGGACTCATTTATTTGCTTAGTTGTAGCTCTTGTAATTGGCCCACTTTGAATATTCAAACGATTCATCTTGTTGTCCTTAGACAGCTCGGGTGCTTATCCATCACCCCAGCTTGCATCTAATATTGCTATTCTACCCATCATGGGTTCTAATTCCATGGATGTGCACTATGCCTTCCACTGAACACTTAAGCCATAAAGGCGGAAATCTTTTAGTTGACTACAAAAGCTACCCCCTCTTTCGAAACCTACTATGTTGCCCAGATGTGTCATCCCACACAAAAATACACACAATAAGGACTCGATCTAGACACTCTAAAGACAGAAAAACGAGTGCAAAAATGGGCTTGTCAATGCTGTAATGTTAGAGGTGGTCTGCTAAGCTTCAAGTAAGAAGTTAGTGGTGGTCTGTCAAACTCAAGATAAGATGATGCTAAAAACACAGTTTTGGTCTTCCAAGATATAGAAGAGATGATGTTCCAAAAGTTAGTTGTGGCCTTTCAAGTTCCAAACAAATTGATGCTCACGGACCACTTTTGCTGTTTAAAGCTCCAATCAAAATGATTCTCATAAGTTAGTTTTGGTCTACCAATTACCAAACAATATAAAACTCACAAGTCTGTTTTGGTCTTTAAAGCTTCAAACAAGAATTCCTGACCTTTCAATCTCTAGACAAGATCATGTTCACAAGTTAATTTTGGTGTTTTGAGCTCCAAATGAGATGATGAAAGAACACCAATTACTAGTCTGATTACTTTGATACTCATCCTTTAACCTCCTCTTCAACTATGAATGTTGAATATGTACTATTTTTTTCATAAAATTTGAGTACAATTTTTAAATTTAATTTTTTGAGTTACAATTCACACACTTACACTCACACATATTAGATGATTCAAATCTTTAACCTATTGGTTACAGATGAAACATTTTACCAACTAAACATGCGCTTCCTTGTCACGTTTACTAAATATACCCAATAGTAATATAAAAACATTTAAAAAGAAATATAAATTCAAAAAAACAAAGTTATATAATAGAAGTAGTTGTATCCAATTTCACCTAATCACAAAAAGGAATTAAGAATAACGGAGCAATTTAAGAAATATAACACGTGTATAAGATGAGAATTCAAGAAATAATAGCTTCCCACACTTTCTCAAGTCTCTTTTATATTTCTCTATTTTATCTAAGGATATAATACTATATATTTCGTTAGCTGGAAGCTAGTCAATTAGATAATTACATGATCCATATTTTTTAATTAATTAATAAACAATATACGTCACATTAATTTTGTCTCATAGAAACCCCCCACAAATAATAAGTGAGACATGATTTCGGTCAACTTGCAACTGTGCCTTCTAGTAAAAGTGAAACTAAATTATAGTATAATAATTCCCTTGCTTGAGATTATATAATAAATTCCCAATCAAGTAACAACAACAAGTTTCACAGCAACTTCAGATGCATTGACCTGAAAGCTGGTCAAAAAAGTCAAATGAAACATAAACTATTAAATTTAGTTACCCTTTTTGAAAATCAGACCATTACTTAAATATTCATAAATGCACATCCGTCACGACAGAGACTTTATTTAGACATATTTGAGCAGCCATCTCATACTGTGTCAGTCGCGTCGGCGCATCCACTAGAGTTTGGTCGGTGCTATTTTAATGCTTTAAACAAAATATATATATTTTAGTAAAATAAAGATATCATGGAAATTAATTATGAATTTCGATATATTTAATTTCATAAATTGATATTGCATTTATGGAAATAATAGTATTACCTTCGGATTTTGTATGTGTTGTTCCGTTTTGTTTACTTGAAAAAAAGGGAATAGTAGGGTTTGAAACTTCAAATTCTGGACCTTATTGTTTATAAATTAAAATTTGTATTATTTAAATGTTTCCTTAGATATATATGTCTCATTTTTAAGTTGTGCTTCGCTAGTTCATATGTGCAAAGTGATAATATTTATAATTGACTTATTTGTAATAAGTCAATTATTAATATTGTCAATGAATCGCGTAGTATATATAGTCAAATTCAAATATGACTTTGTCATAAATTGAACTCAAATTGAGTATAAAACTCAAAATTAAACTTCACATCTTACCAAATGAAAGATGGAGTTCAAATATATGATTAGTATCTCAACGACCTTTTAATGAGTTTTTATCGACCGATATTATAGCATTGTGGCGGTTTCTGTAGAATTTCTCCTACCATAAAATTTTATGAACCTCTCACATGATAATATTTTATTAATATAACTATATTACTCTTTCCGTTTTATGTAGATAATCCACTTGTAATTTTCACACATTGAGAAAATATATTTATTGTTGTATCCAAAAGTGTAATAGATATGCCATTGTTATATTATGCCCTTATTTATTGCTTCATATATTATCTCCCCAAACTTTATATAAGATAATTTTAGTAAAAGAAATTTTTAGATAATTCAAATTAAAAAGGTATACTACACTTAGATGTTGTGTAGAACTTCTCCCACCACATTCATGAACAACAGTATTAAACTACATCAACTAATGCCCAATAATTGTTACTGATGCCAATAGATTTCACATTCACAAAAACAAGTTAGAATATCTTGGCAATTTAACCCCAGATATTTATACATTTTCAGCAACTGAACACAATCTCATCAAAATGGCAAAAGGCAAGAAAGCCTTACAAGTTCAGCAAGGCCGTCAGATCACCTCTGTTTATCTCCCTCCGATCTTTCTGGCTCCGATGGCCGAAAGCTTTCTTCGCCAGCATTTGCTTCTTCTCCTGCAGCTGCAAAATCCTCTCATCTATGGTGTCTCTAGCGATCAATCTCACGACTCTCACGTTGTGCTTCTGCCCGATGTGATGCACCCTATCCATGGCCTGTTCCTCGATAGCCAGATTCCACCATGGTTCCAGCAGATACACGGTCGAAGCAGCAGTGAGATTGATCCCTGCATTTGAAGCTTTCAGACTCGCCAGCATGATCGTGGAGTGGCGCCTTCGGGTGCCGGGACTCCAAAGTCTTTGATCACCTGTGGTCTCTTCTTTGCATTCATCGATCCATCTAAGCGGATCGCTTTGAAACCGGCTTCTTTCAGGGGCTCTTCAAGCAGAAGCAACATTTCCGGAACTAAGAGAAGACGATCGATTTGGAAAACGGAATTGCATCTCTAGACGCTGCTAGGAGTTTTAAAAGTGCAGCAACTTTGGATGATGGGCTCGATGAAGGACCTTCAGTGGAAGTTGTCTGAGACGACTCTGGAGGGGCTTTGTAAGGGTTGGATTCTGAGAGTGGGTGGCGGCACATTGGACAGCAGGGTTTGGTTCGTTTTATTGTTTTCAGGATGCACGGCTGGCAGAAGATGCGAGCACTGCATGTTATTATATTATCCGTGGGAGGAGAGATGCTAAGAACACATAAACACACGATAAATAATAGAATTCCATGTTAGAATTCCAAGCCAAACGAATTCTCAAGCCAACTATTAAAAGTACGTAAAAGCGGAAGCGAATATCACTAACCTCCAGTCACTGATACGTAACATGAATTACATTTAGTCTGTGATGTGAATTTGGATGCTTCTATTCTCTTTACGTTTTCAGATTGATGGTGTGTTCTTATGAAGAACGTAGAGAATAGAGACCCAAATACGGTATATATATATATATATATATATATATATATAGAGAGATTCATTCAAATAAGAACCTAATCTTAATGCATAACTAATACCTAATATAGGCCGTTAGATTATAAAATCAGACCGTTAGAATAATGCCACGTGGCTTGTATTTATTTAT
>JAYDZE010557313.1:0-12958 GCA_034509125.1 Monilaria moniliformis | reverse complement strand
AGGCACAAACATGATATGTTGAAGTCAAAGATAAACGATGTAGATCTTCAGCTACGGGAGTTGAAAGCTGACAGGCATGAAAATGATAGAGATGCCAGGATGTCTGAGGCAGTTGAAACCCTTAAACGCCTCTTTCCTGGTGTGCACGGTCGCATGACTGATCTTTGTAGGCCAACACAAAAGAAGTATAACCTTGCAGTTACTGTTGCTATGGGAAGATTCATGGATGCGGTAGTGGTTGAGGATGAACACACAGGAAAAGAATGCATCAAGGTAATGCCATATATCAAGAATTTTTAAGTTGTGTTACTCCAGTAAGAATGAATTTGTGAGGAATCTATATGTACCACTTTCTCGTTTTCTTGACTCTCCTCATTTTATTCCCATTTATCATTCTACGACGTGCCAACAAATCTACAAAGTGCTGTTTCTGCTTTACACATTGTGCTGGCCCATTTAATTTTTGATAGTTGTTCCTCAATTGTTTTTCTTTATTTGAACACGTACTGCTTAAACCTTAGTAAAAATCTTCCTATACAACTTTGTTTAATAAGCTTTTGCAAATATCCGGCTGAAGTTTTTCTGCTTGCATTGTTTGGACTTCTTCAGGTTTATGTTTGGAAAAAGTAACTTCTTCTTGACCTGTTACTTTGCTTGCCTGCAGTATCTGAAAGAACAGAGGCTCCCGCCACAGACATTTATTCCTCTTCTCTCAGTGCGTGTGAAACCAGTCATAGAGAGGTTGCGCACTTTGGGTGGAACTGCAAAGCTGGCTTTTGATGTGATACAGTATCCTAAAGCCTTCTTTTTGATTATTTGATGGATTACATGAATCAATAAGAAACTGTAATTATGAATTCATTGAATTGTTCTCTTTTCGTATTTATCACTGTTAATCTTACATGAGAACTTTCTTTAGTTGCAATCGCATGACACTCATCACAATACACTATGTTTCTGTATATTTTTATAAATCTTTATCTAGTGACAGTAGTTCAGTTTATATTTTGGATACATTTGACGCATGTGCCTGGCAGGTTTCCTTATTGGTACTTATTTCATAAGTAATCTCAATCCCATGAATTTTACTTTATAAATATTAATTTATGATATTTCAAATACCGATTCTCATTTAGTTAAGCTTTTGGCTTCCACCCCAAACTACTAGTCTGGCTGCCACTGCCCAATCTCATACCTAATTATTGAAGCAGGACAGATTGAGATGATTGAGATATACCATCAATCAAAGAAAACTCTCTCTTCACTGTTGGTCCTTTTCTTTGGTATTACTTGTAAGTTTGATTCCTTGATAGTCACAGATTTGATCCTGTTCTGGAAAAAGCTATTATATTTGCAGTTGGAAATACCTTAGTGTGTGATGATCTTGATGAAGCTAAGCATCTGAGCTGGAGCGGACAGAGATTTAAAGGTATTATAGTTGACTGGTCTCTCCAGATGCTGGTGGACTTATGCAATTTATTCTTTTTTCCTGTATTAAATTACAGTTGTCAGTGCAATTTATTCTTTTTTCTTGTTATTTGGTTACAGTTGTCACCACTAATGGGATCTTATTGACCAAATCGGGTACAATGACTGGTGGCACAAGTGGTGGAATGGAAGCACGTTCACATAAATGGGATGATAAGAGAATTGAGGGTCAGTGGGAATTCAACTCTGAGTACCGGTTTTTGTGTTCTGTATCTGTTAGTTCAATTGCTTGAGTGCTAAAAACTTTAACTTTACCTTTGCAGGGCTTAAGAAGAAAAAAGAAGACCTGGAGTCTGAATTGGATAAGCTTGGTTCAATAAGAGAGATGCAGCTAAAGGAGTCTGAAGCATCAGGCAAGATAAGTGGCCTTGAAAAGAAGATCCAGTATACAGAAATTGAGAAGGTTTATCCATTTTCCTACTCTTTCTTCTTTCTTTCTTTCTTTCTCTCCCTCTCTCTCTCTCTCTCTCCAAGTGACTATCACGGTCACGGTTTAGTCCACATACATTTAGTGGCCCCTTCTTGAGCTTAAAATTTGAAGTCATTTTGTTTGGCAGTCTTAATCAATTCCTGCTGAATAAGTTCCCTATTTAAGTAAAATAATAGGAGCAACTTAAAAGGTTATTTACCAAGTGACTATCACAGTTTAGTCCACATACATTTAGTGGCCCCTTCTTGAGCTTGAAATTTGAAGTCAGAGCCATTGTTTTTGGAACCAACCTTGATAGAGAAAAAATGCGATGGGTGGCTGGAAACTCTCTGGAAACGTACAAGAAATAAACAGGAAAAGAAAAAAAAGATAGCAGAACAATGGAAAAGGAAAAAATAACAAAATAAATGATAAATACTCCTCCTATGACTAAGAGTCCATCCTCCGGAAAGGCCCAACAATAAGCTGAAATGATTTCAATATAATTCCGAACGAATAAAACGTAGGATACATAGCCCTATTTATAATAACTACTGACATACTCCAAGTGAAATAAAATTCCTAACTTGATTCTATCTCTAAGACTACTAATAACAAGACTCCTTACTCAAATAAATAACTAATAAACATAATGTAGTAACTATACTTCGCAAAATATACTTAACTACAATCCCTATCAAACCTCACCAGCTGGTTTGAGTGTCCAACTTGAAACTGTAAAATTGGTCTACATGCTCATACATCAGATATCAGGTTAACCACCTATATCCAGATAAAATTGTAAAGAATGGGAAACTGTTAAAACTGGAAATTTAGGGCTTGAAGTCCAACTAGATGCTTGATCTCTGTGGAAATTCTTTCAGTTTCAGAAATGTGATAATGGAGATATATATGATAAGAAGCACTCCCTCCGTCCCACAAAAGTGTGCACCATTCCTTTTCTGGAAACCACCCCTTGTACTTTTACTCCATCTTTTAACTTATTTACAACAAAACCAAGGATGACCCACACCCTTTACCCCTTTACTCCATCATTGCTTAATGTGACATCTAATCATGCTCCATGTGATTGGCATATGATACTACTACTTAAAAGACAATCTTCTGCAGAAAAGTATCGAAGACAAACTGAACAAACTAAAGGTGGAAAGAGACAACATTGAAGATGAGATAAGGCGCTTCAAGCCTGAACTCGAAAAGGTTCTTTTTGGTTCTTAGCATATCTTCCTGGCCATGAAGCTCTACAATCTTCCATACATGTGTATATATAATGATGAAATTCAATCTTCTGCAGTTGGAAAAAATTATTGCCACTAGGACATCAAAGATCCAATTGCTGGAGAAAAGGATCAATGATATTGTTGACCTTATCTACAAGAAATTCAGTGAGTCTGTTGGTGTTAAGAACATACGCGAATACGAAGAAAACCATCTTAAGGCTATTGAGCAGATGGCTGCAGATAGATTCAACTTGCATAGCCAGCAATCAAAGCTCAAATACCAGTATGAACTCTATGAATTAATTCCACGGCCTTTCATTTTTTTGATTGTGATGATCTTTTATTTAAAGATGACTCTACTTCTGATAGTTTGTTGCATCCTTAACTGCAGTGTTTCATAAACATTCATCTGTTACCTACTTTTTGTTTGCCTTCTTGAAAGTTTCTTTATGTCTGTAGGTTCTAAACTTTCAAATCCCTCTCCCTCCTGCCACACCCTTCCCCTATGTGTGTTATTGCAAAAAAAAAAAAAAAAATCGTCTTTCCCTAAATGTTTGATGGGCAACTCTTGTTAGTATTTTTTTACAATATAGTAACAAATGTATTTAAATTTTGTTCTTTCTGACAGTTGAACATTTTCTTAGACCAGCAGCTTCGTCAATACTTTAATAGGATCTCTTGTATTTCTTCAAGAGGATTCCGATTCTTCTGGCTGTGCTTTGTTTCACTGCATGGTAATGTGGACTTTGGTTGGTCTGAAGTAGTTGGATTCAAACCAGACATTTGAAGTCTGCAACGGTCAATGTAGTTTGTTCAAGCTCAATAAAGTTTGTTTGAAGAACTTTTAATTTACAATGGTTGATGTTCAAATTTCTTCTCTTAAGATAAGAGAATTAAACAGTTACTAATACTATTATAGATCTATATATTTCGGCAGATTGACCTATGTATTCTTATTAGATGACTTTTAGTTCGTCAGAACTGCAACCTCTATTGTCTCCTGTTTCCACTAGATGGGGGGAGTGTTTGTATGGAAAGGCCTACTTCTGCTTATCTTGAACTGATAAAGAGCTAATCATACCTGGAGTATGATCATCTGGTGCTTTTCTTCAGGATAAATGAAAGATTGTAGACTGACTTAGGACTAAGTGTGGGGAGAAGAGAAGCCTATAACACCACTAATCTGTTCAAACAGTGTTTGACTAAACAGGTTTTAGTCAGATATATTGATCCACTAATTCCATATTTATGCCCCAAACTCTAATGTTCAGAACCAAAAGTTGCATCACATGGCATTGCATGCATGGGGTGTTCTCTAAGATTCTGAAGCATGGTGCAAACCGTGCAATCTTACAGCGTTGTAATCTATTGTTATTTCCTCTCCATGTGGCTAGATTGGAGTATGAGAAGAAACGAGATGTTGGTTCACGTATTGCAAAGCTGGAATCAACGATTGCTAACTTAGAAAATTCGTTGAGAGATGTTAAGGAAAAGCAGAAAGAACTGGAGTCAGCAACGGAGACCGCAAATGCTGAGATTGAAGTTTTAAATGAACAAGTGCAAGGTAATTTAAGATTTTTGTTCTAGCCATGGCATCAATTTTATTATTATTATGTACTTAGTGTTTTACTTGACTGCGCGATTCTTTTTTGCTTGTCGATGCTGTTTTTGTTCTCAATTCTGCGGAAAGCAGATTTGAGTACTGTGTTTTATTCAGGTTTATTGATTTTGATAGTTTTCCTGAGTATCTTGTGATTATTCATGTTTTTAATATCTGTAGTCTCTTTCGTCAGAGACCAATTTTTCCTCTAGGGATCCAAAAATTTATTGCGCTCATCATGAAAAACTAACCATACCCATTTCTCTTTATCTTAGGTTTGAATTCAAAAGCAGAGGAGTGCGGAAAGGATATTCAGGGATGGAAGAAAAAGATCTCTGCTGCTACATCAAACATTTCGAAGCATAATCGTCAGATTAAGTCTAAGGTTTGTTTGATCTCTAGAAAAAAGTGGTCTAAGGTTTATTTTAATGGCTGATTCCTTCAGAAACAATCTCTTCTCAGCCATGTATGGTTCAGCACTGAATGTTAATCTGACAGCTGCAATGTTAAAAATTCCAAGTTACAATTCAAAATTAATAAATCAAGTTTGCCTTGCTTTGTAACTGACAGGAGAGTCTGATAGATCAATTGAGCTTGCGTAAACAAGAGATACTGGAGAAGTGTGAACTAGAACACATAGGCATTCCAATAATCTCTGACCCTATGGATACTGGGTCATCAGGGCCAGGGCCCGTTATTGATTTCAGTACACTGAGTAGATCGCTTCAGCAAAAGGCAAAACCATCTGAAAGGGAGAAGATTGAAGCAGATTTTGCACAGAAAATTGCTGCATTGATGTCTGAAATTGAAAAATCTGTTCCAAATTTGAAGGCATTGGATCAGTATGAAGCTGTCTTAGAGAAGGAAAGAGCTGCATCAAAAGAGTGGGAAGCAGCCAGAGATGAACAGAATAAAATAACTTCTCAATACAACAAAGTTAAACAAATGAGGTACAATTTCTGCAAAATATAGTATGTACTATAACTTTTTAACCTGTATCTTTTTATCAAATCAGATACGGGCTTTTGATTTGTTTTGTTTCTATTAATTGATGAGCAAAGGTCCTTACAGACACCCTTCTTTTCTTGTATGAAGCAACCATAGATTCATTTCTGAAGTGGCTATCCTCCCTACATTGAGCTCAATTTGAATATACTTGTGGACATGGTACCATATACTGCAAATAGAAGCTCTGCTGATTTATACTTTCATAGTAAAATCTGAAGGTGATAGGGTCTCGGTTCTACCTTTTAGCTTATAAAGTATCCTTAGCAAATAGAAGCTCTGCTGATTTATTCTTGCTCGTGCCTTCTCCTCAACCTGCCCTCATATATATTCATGTATGAAATTAGCTGCCTTTAACCGGTAGTCTTTCTCTAAACATTGATAACTAAGAACAACCTTTTTCTTATTGTTTCAGTTGTGTATCACGATCTTTTGTCCATATGTATCATATTATAGTGCTTAGTATACATGTCATTGGTTCTAGATTTTGCTTTATCTCCATATTATTTAAATCCTAACCTTAGAATTGATGCTCTATCATCAGCATTCTCTTGATTTTGCTCCATCTGTATTGTTATATCTGCATAGTTTGTGAAGTCATGACCACTGATTTTCAAGTTGAATCCAGGCACGAATGCTTCATGGCAGCTTTTAATCACATCTCAAGTAACATTGACAAGATATACAATGAACTCACAAAGAGCAACACACACGCGGTGGGTGGGGTGAGCAGCACCCATGCGGTGGGTGGAACAGCATATCTGAACTTGGAGAACCCTGATGAGCCATACCTTTATGGCATAAAATACAGTGCTATGCCACCAACAAAGCGATATCGTGATATGTCACAGCTATCTGGTGGCGAGAAGACAGTTGCGGCACTTGCTTTGCTCTTTGCCATCCACAGGTATTCACACATGAAAGCAAAAAAATTCCGTTTCGGGTTCTGATATTATTCCACATCAAGGAATTTGCTCACTAATCATATCCTGGGATTTGCAGTTTCAAACCTTCACCCTTTTTCATATTGGATGAAGTGGATGCTGCGTTAGACAATCTAAATGTCGCCAAGGTTGCTAGCTTTATTCGAGCAAAATCTTGCGGAGGAGCAAGATTAGACTGTGATGTTGAATTTGGATCTAGTTTCCAGAGCATAGTGATATCTCTTAAGGATAATTTTTACGACAAAGCTGAAGCCTTGGTTGGCGTATATCGTGATTCTGACCGAGGGTAAGAATCTTTGCATCTTGCGCTTACTGCTTTACAGGATATGCAGATTCTGAACTTTATGCTTATTCTCCAGGTGCTCGCGAACCTTGACGTTTGACTTAACTAAATACCACGAATCTTGAGAGGAATTCTACACTCCTGCTGCCTGCAGCTCTTTGTGAAGTCCACACGATGTTGAAGATGTATGTAATAGAAACGTAAATGATGAGGATACTCGTAGTTGTTAACTGGTATGTATTACCACTGCTATCCTTTATGAAATCAATTTGATCTATTAATAACGTGTAATTTGATCGGTTGACATGTATATTCTAGAAGTTTGTCCTTCCCTATCGCGGTCTCAACTCCTAGTGCTCTATAATTCTTGTCAATAGTAATATTTTTTGACGTGTTGACAATGTTCGAAAAACATTCTGAACATAAAATTATAACTCTTCGAGAAATCCCTTGTTTTTTTTTGAGGCGAGAATATTCAAATGTCACAACTTGAAACTTCATCACAAAATCATTGTGGTGGTGTGGTGCCTTGCCTTTTATTTTCAAATTTTCATTACAGCAATTCGGCGCGGGCTGTGGATCAAAGGAGAACCAGTCGTCAAAATAAGCTTTGTAGCCATATGTACTAATCGAAGTATCTATCATTTTTATACAATAGAATTACTTATATTTATCTTGACGGTATCAACATCCGGTAACTTCAAAACTTGATATACATATAATCTTATCAATATTTAGTGATATGCGGAGCCAGTTGAACATTTTGACATAACACTTGCCCATAGCATAAATATATTACACCTCATCTATCTAAATAAATAAGTATATTTGAATAGTTGAATGGCATTCAATAGTCTCCATCTTAATATTCGTCAATCATTCTATATGATCAATCATAATTTCCATGCACAAACAAACAGAAAACTAAGATTCTCAGATAAAGAAAGCCACCTGCCTTGAGACAAGATTATAGGTGGAAGCCATAAAAGCCCTCTACACATGCACACTGCAAAATGGCAAACTCCGTCTCATTATGTGTCAATCTCAAACATCCCTCTTTTCCTCTATAAATCCGCATCACCTTTCCGCTCAAAATTCATCTCCTCACAATAAACTGAGTACAATCTTAGTTTCAGCCATGGCTAGAATCTTCCTCTCAGCTCTCAGCCTTGCTCTGCTCCTCAGCTCAGCCTCTGCCTATAGAGGCAGCGGCGGCGGAAGCTGGCAGCGAGGCGAGTGCGATATCACTAGAATCAACGCCCAAGAACCGTCGTTCCGCCTTGAATCCGAAGGCGGAGTTTCCGAGTTCTGGGACCACAACTCCGATGACTTCCAGTGCGCCGGTGTCTCGTTCCACCGCCACATCATCCGCAGTAGAGGCCTCATGCTGCCCGCATATCACAATGCTCCAGTTCTTGCCTACGTTCTTCAAGGTTCATCTCCTCTACTTAACTGCGTAATTTATTATATTGAAATAAGAGATGTAACATTTATCTGTCATTTCCATTGCAGGCAGGGGTATTTTTGGAGTCCTGATCTCGGGCTGCCCGGAGACATTTGAGTCGCCGCAGCAGCAATCACCGGAGGGGCTGAGGGGAGAAAAGTTCACAGATCGCCACCAGCAAATCGAGTACTTGAAAGAAGGCGACGTCATCGCCATTAGAGCCGGAGATGCTCACTGGACCTACAACAACGGCGATCAAGACCTCATCGTCGTAGTTCTACAGGACAACTCTAACAACGCCAACCAACTTGACCAAAATCCCAGGGTAAGATACAACTTGGACACTATAATTAGGCCAGGATTGATGAGCCCTATTTGAATTTGCGTGCGTTTTGCATGCAGTCGTTCATGCTGGCCGGAAACCCGGAGAGAGCGCAGCAGCAGCAGCAACGGTTCCGAGGCAGCCAAGGGCAGCAGCACGAGATGGGCAACATTTTCAGGGGATTAAGCACGGAGAGTTTGGCAGAGGTGTTTGAAGTGGACGAGGAGACGGCCAGGAAGCTCAAGAGCGAGGATGATGAAAGAGGTACCATAGTCATCGTCGAGAGAGACCTGCAGGTCATTAAGCCACCAATCCGCGGTCACCGTAACGGCCTTGAGGAGACCGTTTGCAGCGCCAAGATCAGAGAAAACATCGACAGTCCCTCGCGCGCGGACATCTACAACCCGCAGGCCGGCCGTTTGTCGACCGTCAACAGCTTCACCTTCCCCCTCCTTAACTACCTTCAGCTCAGCTTCGCCAAGGGCGTCCTTTACAGGGTAAGGTTCAAAATTATTATTTTTTCTATTTTTTCAGTTAAAATTGATTAGGGTATATATAACTGAATTTCAGAATGCGATAATGGCGCCGCATTGGTTCACAAACGCCCACAGCATAGTGTACATCACTCGTGGCGAGAGCCGGATTCAGGTGGTGAACCACCACGGGCAGGCGGTGTTCGACGGGCAGGTCCGGGAGGGGCAGGTGTTGGTGGTGCCGCAGAACTTCGCGGTGGTGAAGCAGGCCAACGAGCAAGGGTGCGAGTGGGTGGAGTTCCAGACCAACTGCAACGCCATGATGAACACACTCAGCGGCCGCTCCTCCGCCCTCAGGGGGCTGCCTGTCGACGTCGTGGCCAACGCCTACCAGGTATCGAGGGAGGAGGCGGAGAGGCTCAAGTTTTCGAGGCAGGAGACGCTCTTCTTTAGCGGAAGAACAAGTGCTGCTTGATGATAGAGATGTAGTGTATCTCTCTGTGTGTATGGGGCTCTAGGAAATAATAATGGGCGGTAAATATACCGTTATATATCCCAGACAATTTCAGTTTTCCAATAATTATGCTATTTCCCATTTTGCAAAATTAATCCAGGATTACTATCAATTTCTTATCTTAATTTTAAGTGTTCACCAAAATAATCCGGAATCCTCAATTCAACGATACCCATGAATCACTAATCGGTACATTTTAATTTTCGCAAATTAAAAAAAAAAATCATATAGGGCTGTTACTAGTTAGATTTTCATTTTTATAAACAAGAAACCGTGGTTAACCAACCTACTGGCACTCGTTAGAAATTATAATTTTTTTAATAAATTATATATTATTGGTATTATGCATTGAAAATTCATTTCTCACTTAAATAAAGGTGCGAAAGAGATCATGAAATATATTTTTAAAAATGCAAGTTTTGAGTCTATATTCCAAGATATAGGGCTGTGGTTAACCAACCTACTGGCACTCGTTGAAAATTAATTTTTATAAAAATTATAAAAGCTTTTCATGTTATGAATTGTAAAATTAATTTTTATTGTTACTGTTACGTTAACCATTGGATAATGGGTTAAATGATTCGATTTTTAGGCTACACACATTATAACAATCTCTGGTGTTTATTATATAAATTTTACATATGACATATAATGTCGTTTTTCTTTTAAAATGTCACACTTACAACGATACGTGAACATTTTCGTTGCAGTGCATATGTGGAATATGTTCAATTGTAGACGTTGTTAAAATATATACAAGTAGAAATATCACATGTAAAATTGTCACTAGACTAATTTATATGGCTAAACAGATGTACTTTCCCATTATATTATATGAAACATCATTACAAAATTATTGTGGTGTGCCTTCAATTTTTAATTTCAATCACAGAGTGAAGGTATGCAATTTCAGAGTATCAAAGGAGAATCATTTATATATCTCCAAACCAAACTAATATACTAGTGCTATTTTTTTGTTTATCAACTAAAACACAAAAGTTGGGGTCGAAAGTTTACAGCTTGAAAAAAAAAGTATTACCCATAGGACTATCGGAATTTTCCTTGATGAACTGGTTTTCAAACTACATTTTTTAGCTTCCAAATTTGATAATAATCTATGTTTAATGAAAAACTTTTTGATGAGAAAATTAGAAAAAAGATAACAATTTAGGATAAATTATGTCTAATTCACAAAATTATGTAATTATATATTATGTCATTTTTGTATTTTTCAAGAGGTTAATGTTTTGATTAAGTAAAAATATATAAGCATACTATATATGAATGATTCAATGAATATATTATTTCGGAAATCAGCAGTAAGAAGGGTATGGAAACTTATATTAATTTCACAATGTGACAAAACTCTATTAATTTCCAAAATATAGGGTATGGAAACTTATACTCCATTTGATATGAACAAGAGATCTGCTTTCCTTAAATTCTTCACTCACGTGCACCCACAGACTTTCAATCAGCCTTATTTTTTACATGCATGCACCGAGTTTTAAAACATCCCAACAACTGACCAAATTATTTTCCCTTGACATTCTTACATCCTTAAACAAAAACGTGGGCCCCTCAGTCTCTGTCTTTGACCTTCTCATCGAAAGTTTCCTACAATTTGAGAGAGGTTTTCGACCCTTTTCACTCTCAGTCGCACACAGAAAATCTTCAACAATTTCTTGGCACCCCTGCCCCTATAATGTAAAAACTCTAATAAATATAATATAGAAAGAAAAATACTATAGTCTTATTTAAATATTTAAATAACTATTAAAATAATGGAATAAAAAGGAAACTGAACTTTTTTTTTTTTTTTTTTTGACGGGAAAAAGGAAACTGAACTTGATTATATGGATGGCTTACAGGTGTTAGCATAACCGCGTAGACAGCCAAGCACATTTATGTCGTTTTAATGTTATAAATGGTACTTCATTTTTTAATAATTGAGTTTTTCTAAAAAAAAATTTTGGAATATAGAGGTTTATCGCAGTTCCCGAAGCACAAAGCTGTTTATATTAATTTGTGAATTTCTTGATTAGATGCTTTAAGTTGACGTTGTTAAAATTTAGTTGACATTTTTCCATTTTCCGAAATCTTTTTAGGGCGATATAGAAAAATAATTAGTCAATTTTGATTTATAAATTTGTTATCTAAAACTTACATAAAATATATAATTTAGAATTTAAATACTAAATTATGATATTACGGATATGAATACTTACAGAACTTGATCTCCAAATATCAGATAATGATTGCTCGTGTCTTCTCCACGTGTAGATCTTGATATCTACCCTATATCTTCTAACCTAATCTCAGTTCCATGTTTAAATAGGATTAGAGAAAGAAGAAGAAAAGAAAGAATACAGATAATCATATGATTCTCTGTAAGAGGCGTGAATAGTGTTGTATTATTTCTTCTCATTCTCTCATATTTATAAAATATGTACAGTCTAGGTTAGGGATCCAAAGAAATTTGGACTGACCCTCTCTATTTGGCTTTTACTAATTAAACTGAGCCTCAATTTAATTCAAGCCTAATAGTATATTAATTTGGACCACTATATAAATAAATATTGACTTACCCATCCAAATCTAAATTACAGATAATCTGGGCTTCTTTTTTAATTAATTTATTTCTCGTGTTTAAAATTCTAATATCCAATAATTAATTTAAGCTTGCTGATGGCTTTAATTAATTAATATCTTTTACCAAGAGTGGTCTAGTTCAAAAACTTTATTTGTTATACTTTGGAATAAATTTCATGTTGGCCAGGCTTTTGTATAATAAAACATTTTCTGAACACCTCTTGGGATATTATCAACCTGGTCCTCCAGGATATGATATGCAATAACAATTCTAGCACCGCTAGATATTAATTATCACTATCCAAGATATCAGGATTCTTGGGTTACAAAAAATCCGCACCTTTTGATAAGTCAAAGTAGTGCATAATTAATACTGTATGCTCAGTGTTATGTAGAAAGATTAAGAAACAAATAATCACTGAGACCTCGTCTTTCAGTAATCAGCAAGAAAGATTTATCTCAACGTGAATTCATTCAATGTTATACCACATCAATGTCATTTGTTTACCAATGTTAGTAAATGTTTGGACTGACATTGCAACCTTTCACGATAGATCGTCTAAGTCTATCTAGGTTGTGAAACTTAATTTTCTTCTGCAAGGAAACCGACTGAGAGACCTTTAGTGATGACCTGACCACCATT
>JAYDZE010557312.1:0-31422 GCA_034509125.1 Monilaria moniliformis | reverse complement strand
TATATATATTTGAACTGTTGAGTTGTGTCAACTCAATTTTCTGTTACAAGCGCTGAAGAGATTTTCTGCACGTTGTAGTTGGACAGCATCTTTGTAATTTGGTCCTAATGCATGTCAAAGTTAGTATGTTTTTCTGATATGGACGAAATTCAATCTGGGAAGGCTATTGAAAATTTGAAATAGTTCTGAGTTGTTAAAATAATTTTCAGAGAAAGTGTTTTCTTATTCTGGAAATAAATAGACTAGTTTAGTAGCTGAAGCGACATTAAAAATTTGAGTATTTCTTAGTTGATGCTAGTGGTATCATGATTGTTTGCTCTTCGGAAACCCTTCTGAATTGAAGTTTCTTGAGCTGCAATCTTTTTTTAGTTGTGAATATGTGATTCGTGATTAATTTTGAAATGTTTCCTGGATATTTGGCAGAACTTGGTTAAAGGCATGGAGAAATCAGGCGAGTCGGAGGGGGATTCTGATTATTCTGACGCCATTGCCACCCAGGTTTGTGCTTGATAACAGATGAAATTATCATCTTGATGTTTTGATTTAGAGCTTATTGTTATTTTTTATTTTTTTGGTCACTTAGGCTCCTACTTTTTTGTTCTGTACAATCTTTGACGATGATGGTTTAGCAAATAATTGTGACTAGAATGCTAATGGATCTTGATGCCTGTCATTTGTTTTTATCGAAGTTATCTTAAGAACTATGATATCATCCTCTTTCATGTGTTACATCTGGGAGGTCTTGTCTACATCTCTGCATGTGCAAATGGCTTTAAAGTTTAGGGTTTTGCCTTATCCACCAAAATGTTGGGTTTCTCACCCTCCTTTCTTAGTGCGCTTGGTATATTATTGTTAAAATCATCTTCTGAGCACAATATTTAAGTGTAATGCCTCTGAATATTTCAAAAAGATGTGCCCCACAGATTTGATATATGGTTAGCTCATTTCAGGTCCGTCGATTAGCCATGGAGGTTCGCCAGCTGGCCTCATCCAGGCAGATTACTGTTCTAAATGGGAACTCTACCCAGAGTCGGTATCTTATGTTTGTGTAAAGTGCATATCCCTTATATTCGTATAAGTGTTGAAACTTGTCTCTCTTTGTCGTAGGTAACTTAGCATCTCTAGTTGTCCCAGCTGCTGCTGTTGGAGCTGTGGGTTATGGGTACATGTGGTGGAAGGTTAGAACATATATATTACATTCATTTACATGCCTAGGAACTTCTACGTTTAAAGGCTATTCTCTTTATTGTATCCTGTTTTCTGCTGCCAGCATGTCTTCTTTAGTAACAGATTCCCTTTTCCATGACATGATCCCTCCAATTCCCCATCTTCAAAATGTCAGGGTCTTTCATTCGGAGACCTGATGTACGTAACAAAGCAGAATATGGCAAATGCTGTTTCAAACTTGACAAAACATTTGGATCATGTGTCTGACGCTCTTGCTGTAAGTATAAGCTATTTTCTGACGGTATCTATTGGACCCATGTTTTCTTTTCCTTAATCCCTGCATTTTCGTGATGAACTGCGTTAAGAAGCTTATGCCTCTATGGGTATTGGTGTTTCCATGATGATTGACAAAGCAAGAGTAGTTCATTATTAGATGCCTTTGCTTTCTAATCTGTTTTAGAGTTATTTACTGTCATGTTGCTTCGTAACAGAGTATCCTTGTTTCACATGAACTTGAAACATTATAATAGCTACAACCTTGGTGGTCCGACTATTTTGCATATTAAATTCTTACGTAGATTGATTTTCGATATGATTTCCGAGCAGGCAGCAAAAAGGCACTTGACTCAGAGAATTGAGAATTTGGATGGAAAAATTGATGAGCAAATAGAGATTTCTAAATTAATTAGAAGTGAGGTACGTGCAATAGCACTACTGGTTTCTTTTTCTATTTCGTTAACTAGTAATCTAAAAGTATATAATCATTTCTCAAAAAAATTTATACTCTTGAAACAGGTCAATGATGCACATGCTGATCTCTCTCAAATTGGCTTTGATTTGAACGATTTGCAACGGATGGTTTCTGGTTTGGTCAGTTTTTATTCTGTCAAACCATTTCTTTAACTATGCAGTTAAGTTTAAATAGGTTAGCGTGCTCATGTAAATGTTTGTTAACATGTCTTGTAAGAAAAATGAAGAAGATAACATGTACAAGGAGAAAACAGAACATAGTAATTATTATGAGATTGCTTAATTGACAGTTGATTCTAGCTCTTAATTTTGTTGCGAGTACAGAAAAGGTTGATGTTGCTTCTGTTGATTATAGTCATTAAGGTGCCACACTTGTAGATGTTCATCTGTTGATTGTCGTTTTACATTTTTCTTGATGTTTCAAACAGATGGTTAGCCTACACACGTCTCACATTTTTGTCATGCTTGCAACTGTGTGTCTAGTCCATTTATCATTGAGTTGACATTTGAATCTACTTCTAATCTTTGTTTGAAAAAACATCTGGTTTTCTATCTTAGGTTAGGAACTGTCTAATAGAGTCCTTATATTGTTGATAACAATTTATTTTTCCTTTCCATACCCACTCGATAATGGTAATAAGACTAATAGTTTCCTGTTATTTCTATGTCATGTTCGTGTTTAGCTACTGTCTCATGTTCAGAATTATCACCCATATATGCTATAATTAATGTTATATATCAAATGCTCCATTATCATTTTGCATGTTTAACATATGTGACCTGCTTGTGAATCCAACATGAAAAATAGCTGATTCCTCCATCTGTCATACCTTCTAGCTCCTTGGTTCATTATTGCAAGACTATTCAAGTTAGTTTTGCTTTATATATTACACATTCAAGGATGGGACTTGTCTGGGATGTTGCTTCATCATCTTTACGTACTTGGTTCACACATTATATCTTTTGAAGTGCTTGTTTCCTTTTTTGGCTCTTACCTTGTATGTTCTATTGCAGGATGGCAAGCTGCATTCACTAGAAGACAAGCAGGTGAATGACTTTTTTTTTCAATTGAGTATTAGTCTCTTCTCTATTGTTTGCTCTGCAAGTTACTTCTCCGGCTTGAATTTTCTCCAACAACCAAGTAAATATTAGAATGCAACGCTGGTGCTTCAGTAGTGCACTTCTGCAGCACTTAATATTTGCTCATTTATCCTGTTTATAGGAGTTTGCAAATGCTGGGGTGATGTACCTGTGTAGCATTGTAAATGGAAAAAGGATGCCCATACCAGACAGAATTCAGGTTGGTTTTTCTTTTGTGCCTGTGTTTTGTAATAAAAATCAGTTTTGCTCTCTGGTGAATTCATGCTGACGTTTTCTTATAGAATGTTCTTTTCTCATCTTTTCAATTTCTCGGTATGGCCTTTGAGGCAAGAAAGAAAGTATTTGAGGCATGCAGATTTTTTTAAAACCAATCTTTGCTCATTTCAGTTGTTATTTAGAAGATATATTGATATTTTTTTCTTCACGGGGAATGCTGGTGTCGGGAAGCAATTGACACTGTCACCCTATCTTGTTTGATTTCTAGCGGTATCTAATGTAGAGTCATAACTGTAAAATCCAGTAGTTGGTAGCAACCTGTTTTTACTAACTAATAATTTGTTTGCAATGTTATCATGCAGGAGCAATTTAAAATTGCTGGAAATTCAATGCAAAATCTCATGGTACCTCATTTATTTTCTACTAAATGTTTTGCCATGCTGAGTTTTTGAAGTCCATATATATTTTTTTGTTTTTTGAGAAGATGTACATGATTTTATATTATACTGATGTGGCTTTACATGCTAGTGGGCACCAATGCTAGAAGACTTTTGAGTTCACCAATATGTGTACTGCTTGAACTTTGAAAGGCTTCACGAATTTATCTACCCGTGAATGTTGATGACTGTTTCTACAAAATCCCTCATGCTTGAACAATGTAAAGCCAGCAAGTGGCCTTGAATAAATATTAGTCTAGTCAGAAGTTCGTCTATATAGTTTAATTGTAAAAAAGCACATGGAAAGTGGAAACAGTGCAAATAATCTTTTTTTTTTTTCTTGGTGAAATTCCTGATTTCTTTTACTATTCTGTTCAACTATTTTCAGGGTCTTAGAGCCATCGTAGAGCCTCCCGAAAATTTATTGACAGATGGGACTGTTCAAGACTTCTCTTCTGAGAAGCTCAACAAAACCATAACGAGGTATACTAAAATTATTATAATTAACTAAGGTTTTCCTGCTCGCAGTCTGAATTCTACTTCATTGATTTCTAGCTGCACACATAAAAAAAAGGACCTTGCAATTCTTTTCATGCATTTAAGACCAGTGAATTTAACATGCAGGACTTTTTCAAACAAGTGTTGAGCTAAACTTTAGAGTTGGCGATGACTTGCTCCACATCTTCCACTGCTACTTCTTCAAACAGGTGCTGGCTGCTGCCGTTTTAGTGTCTTCTCTATGCAACATAATCTTCTCGATTATCATATCTATAAGTAAATATTACTAATTTGCATACTGTTCTAGAAATAATGCTGTAGTTATCGTGTGCGCTTTGCCCATGGATTTGTTTTGTTTTTTGGTTTGGAATTTGTATAAATGGTAAGTAGAAGCTACATAAAATAAACGACGCCTGAGAAGAAGGTTTATAGTCCACATATATTCAATTGTAATTGAATAAATTGTACGAGCTGGTTATTTATTTATTTATTTATTATAGTTTAAGTGGTATGAATCTTTCTATTAACTTTTAATGTTGGAGATGTATTTCTTCGGTTAATTTCTGAAACTATTATTTAGAGGTGTCAAACGACTGGGGTTGGGTCCATTGGGCCAAAGTTACTATGTAGGCTGGGCCGATCCACCTGCGCAGTGCCACTGGATTGAACTTTTGTAGCTTAGCTCCACTAGTAAATGATTTCAAGCCCTCACTATTTGTGTGTGAAGAGTGCGCGCTGGGGTTTTGCTAAAGTACAAGATAGTGGTAAAAATTAATTGAAATATTTCTTTATACATCACAAACTATTTTTGCAAATATGGACATTGTCTTATATTTAGGTACATAGACAATGAGTGCGCTGCTGCCGTCTCATTTTACTGTACTGGAATACATATTTATAAGCAGATATACATACCTGGAAAGATTAGTCATAAAATGAGCAGCGAATCGAGAGTAATTATTTGAAGTCCTATATTTAGTCTCATCTGAGATTGACATGAGATGCATTAATAATATCATGTTACATAGTTATATGATCACCAACCAAAATAACATAGCTCTCAGATTAGTGATATCTAATACTTGACACATTGCATCTATGTGTTTGAATTTTTGCGGCACGAGCATCATCCTCACTGTAGAATCTCAACTTTTTGTCTTGTTCACACCGTGTTGTTGGTTTCTCTTCATCAGCAGCAGCAGCAGTAGCAGTAGTAGTAGTCTTTTCAACGAGCTCTTTGAACAAGGAAGAGCGGAGGAGTAGACTGAGCGCTGTTGAGGTGGTGGGCTTGTTCCAAGGGGTGAGAGGCATTTTCCTTTCAATGATCTCATGCTTGTCAGATATTGCTGGATTCTTTATTGCAAAGGAATTCCCACTCGACAAATCCAAGCAGTTAGTCTGAGCCTCACAAGGCCTCAGCCATCTAATATAACTGCTCAACTCTTCTTGTTGAGTGGCAAGGTAGAGATATTTGTTCCCCATTCTTCCTTCCCACCTCCCATATTGATGGTGCCTTGAGCAGAACAAATCATTTCATTTATCAGCACAATAACTCCAACTCTACTTGTTTTAGCTAAAATACAATGAAATCTTGAACATGTGCACCTTGCAACACCTCTTGCCAAACCACTGCTTCTCCTGCACAAACAATTCTATAAGAGGCCGCCTCTTAAACCTAAAATCATGAATCATTACCTTCTTAGAGACCCCAAGTATTCCTCCTTGCTCATGTTTTGCATTATTTCTATATCCTTTTTGTAATCACATATCTGCAACCAAAAACTTTTCATCATCTTTCTAATATGGGATTCTCGTTGTTAGATCACCAACTTTGACTCAATCTTTTAATTCGATATTACTTTTAAAATGTAGCAAACAAGTACTCAATCTTTCAGATATTTGCAATCAAAACTCCTCCCAATTTTTTCTACAACCAAATCTTCAAATTCATGTTGTTCGAGATCTAGATTTGAAAAGTCAAAGTGTGAGAGTTTGACAAGCTCTGGAAGATGAATATTTGGCATATGGGCACAACTGTCATTAGACTAGATATCAGAATTTGTTGCCGTAGGCAAGTGTTTGATGTATAATCATATGCTAAAATATTCATCTCCTCGTCAAAGCTAATAATTTGATTTCTTGAATTCAAAGTTTTAAATTGCCTTAACATTTAAGGAGTTTTAATTGCAAAAGGATTGAAAGTTTGGGTAGTTGATTGCTACATTTTAAAAATCAGGTCAAGATTCCGAACTGAATCAATATATGATTTAAATAACAATTATCTATAGACATATATAGAGAATCATACGGGGAAGTTAGTATATGTTGAGGCTCCCCAATATTTGATTGCAGCCAAATCATACACTCTCGCTGCAGCTTCTTCTTCATCATATGCTCCTGCAACCAAAGTCGATGTTTCTGAGCTCATATTTGGCAGCAAAAGTTGAAACACTTGAAATTTGAGGAACTCACCAAGATACACTGCTCCATAACAAGAATTCCAGCCAACACGGTAACACCATATTAGTATAGAAATAGAATGATTATGAAATATTCATATGTTCAAATTGAATAGTATACAACCTTGTTTTCCTTTCTTCTTTTGAGTTTCATTCCAAGACCCTTTATCCCATAGATGAGCTTCAAATCGCCCTGTCCACCGATGTCTGTAGAAGAGTAGAAAAAGAAAAAGGATTCATTATATCTTGCAATAAGAAAGCTATGAGAAATGAATAGATTTACCTGCTAACTCCACGAAATCTTGAACTCCTCTTGATAGTAGTAGCAGTAGTTGTTGTAGTTTGATCTAGGTGGAATGACTGTGGAGGTCGTTGTTCGCTACAGAGTGCTACTAGAGACGGAGACCTGCGCCGCCTCTTCACACCCTTAGTAGTTTCTTGAGCATCAACTTGAGCCATGGAGGAAAATACGAGTTTTTGACACTTGTGTGCAATGCAGGTTCTTATAAACATGCATACGATGTAGGTTGCTTGTTTTCTTCTTGTTACTAGAGCTTGTCTTGATGGAAAAAAGACAGGAAAATCGATTATCACGTAGCATGTATGCTGTCTTTTTTACACAGTTAGTGTTGTAAATGGATTATCAAAACTTGTGCAGCTCCACTTACTCACCAATCGATGTTTTCCAAAATAAAAAGAAGATGGATATGGTCAAGGACCTTAACATCATAACCAATGGGGTGGATTTAACTTTGTATTGCCATGTGAGGCCGAATAGCATCATTTCCTGTTTACGCGACAAATTGGTGAATCAAACTCCTTGGATTATTCGTCCACCTTAACTTATTTACTTCACTTGGCACTATATTAACATCATTACAGACTATTGCATACAAGCAAAGAAAACACGACTACTTGTACGAACCTAAACAGAATAAAGACAATAATATCGAATCCACCACCCAACTTGGCTCTTGCAAAGAAAAAACAATATTCTGTGATGATAAGCGACGAGAGCATAAAACGTTGTGGAAACACAGAATGAAACAAAGAAATTCTCAGATTATATTGATATAGTCTAATGTCAATAGCTACAAGAAAGAATAACACAAGCCTACAAGGGAAGCAGCAGAAGTGAGACAGCATCAATGGGAATTGCCTACACAAGAACAAATGTACAACCTAAAAACCTACCCGCTGTATGTGCCTAAGAGAGCTCTCCTGCCAAAGATTAAATCCCCAGCCGAGAACCGCAAAAGAATCACTGTGCAATTTGGCCCCATTTCGGAGCTTGCACAAAGAATGACTTTACTTCTAATATTTGGTTAACTTCATGTCACTGCTTCATCAATATGTATTTCTAACTTTCCTCTGTTGTTAGATTCACAGAAAAAGAATGTCATTAGCAAAATTAGCTAGGTTGAAGATTCTTCAGCTGCAGATCAGTCAAATTCAGCCACTATCACCTAATTCACTTTCATTTTCTATCACCACCTAAAACTGTCACTGCTCTTGGCTTTCTGTCGCTTGTGCTTTAGGTTTTCTCTAGACTCGTGGCGATGCCTCTGATCTCTGTTCAGTTCTCCACCTAAAACCTCATTAGGCATTTTCTTGAACTTAATGGAAGGAAAAGTGCTTCTTATGGATAATTTGGAATTAACCGTAGCTTCTTTAGATTCAGTAGAGCTCATAACAGAATGATGACTTTGATCATAACGGATAGGAAAGTCTGATGATGTTAAGCTCCCACATTGCACTTCCAGTTGCTGCCTTTTTAGTCGCTTGAAACCCTAACAAAAATCAAAGTCCAGATTTTAGTTTGAAATTTCACTCTAGCATTTCAACAAGAAAACACTCTATCAAAAGTAAAGCATCATCATTACTGCAATAAGTAAAACCATAAGAGTAATATTCAACCACTATACTGCAGAAAATAAAAATATCCCAAAGGATAAAACTACTTCTACGCACTATTCATTTGAAAGCAGACATCTGGCAAACAATTGTAATACTTCATAATTCATAGCAGTAGAGATGAAATAGATATGAGATTAGTAAATCATTTTGCTAATGAATCATCCTACACCCATATCAACACTCAGAGTGGGACTTGAGCAATCAAAAGTACCCACAATTCTTTTTCGTTAAAGAAACAATTTATCACAAGCAGGACATTTTTAGATTTGTTTAATGCAAAATTTATTGTGGAGATCAGATCAGCCAAACCAGGGTTTCAGTTAGATATTTCAAAGCTCAATTCGAATAGTATACATCAGAAATCTGTGAGGATGGTAAAGAGAAACAGAACTAGGTCAGAAGACAAGTTGGAACGACTCACTAACATCGTTTCCTTATCTTAGCATATTTGTAGAGTTACAGGCTAATATTAGCTCAAAATTTTAAGTGGTATTAACAACTATCATTGTCATTGACTCTATTCTACAGAATCTTTAGCTCAGCACTTCTTCAGTATGTGATTATCTTATTGTCCTGTTTTTTTTTTGCCCTTTCTTTCTTTTGTGTTTAGGTGGGCAGAGGGAGAGAGAGAGGGTGACCTTGGGGTTGGAAATTTGGAATCGGGATGACATTTACTAAAGTCAAATAAGTTTTCCATACTAAAGCAAATTCCCCATTTGAGGTTTATATTTACAGCCTAATAAATGCTAAAAACTTACAGCTAAACAACTCAGACATGAAATGTAGTACCTGCTGTTCAGTGTTTACAGATGTAAAATCACGTGCAGTTTTTCTTTCCACTTTGTTAGAAGATCTTCGCTTAACTCTGAATATTTCTAAATCCGACTCATCTTCATAGATTGCATTTCTAGTGTTCCCCTCCTGAATAATTTTCCTTTCTGATCTAGGTTTTCTGTTCAAGGGTTGGGAATATTCAAAAGGCATTGCATATATATTCTTCTCCAAGTTGGAGTTTCCATAGTCCTGCCCAGCCTGCAAAGTAAACATGTAAGTTTAACATTTCATTACAATTCAACGATTCTTCAGTAAAAGAATAACATTTAACAAAAAGTTCAGAAGGATAATGAATCTTTACATTTGAATTCATGTTGAGACTTTTAGTTGATTTCAACAATAGCATACAGGAAACAGATGCATCCGTAATTTCAGTCCTAGTAATTTCACTGCAATTGGTTAAAACAGATCGGTATCCAGGTGTTTCTTCGTCTGATACAAGAGAAATCTTTCCATAAGGGATGTAGCTATCATTTTCAGATCCCGAGAACATGCGAAATAGTAAACCAAAGTCATCACTGTTCCCATACTTCTGCTCGAACTCCTGCAATATATCCTTCTCCTCCTCAAATTGTCTGGCTGCTGCTTCCACTTCTACAATGTTCTCTCTTACAGCAAGTGTTGGAGTCCCTCCACAAGGCCAATCAAGTGATCTGGTATCTGTTATGGAACAGAATGATACGTAAATATTCTGGCAAAAGATATTCTGAGAAAAATCAAAGCTATGTGAACTCTGTAATACCGTGGTGGAGGCATACAGGGTGCGAGTAACACCGGCAGTTTAGATATGCTACATAACAATCACGTTTGCACTGGCTGCAGAGAATTGTTCCATGGGAAAAAGAAGAAACGGTTGTGCATGCTCTTGATTTCATCAGACACCATCTGGCATAATGCTGAAATCGGATCAAATTAACAAAAGAAACCTTTATGGTTCTCTGTGATATCAAATCTCCATGCTCATCAAGTTTGGATCTTGCATAATGTAGTAGCATTGCTTCTTTGCACAGAAGCTCCTCGTGGGGAAGGAGAGGCATCCTGTTGAGCAGAGCATAGCGCTGACTTGCAATTGATCCCAAGTGAAACCAATTGCCCATTGCAAAATTAACAGCTTCACCGCAATTAAAACCTGAAAGATGCAAGAAATTATTTCATATTTATAAGAAAGACACAACTTGAGAACTACACTCTCAACCTGCAGCAGCATATTTATCACATACCGTGACTAAATCCTGAGTGATAAGCTCTAGGGAAAGTTATTACAAATTCCCCAGGGTTCTGTACGGCTCTATAAACAGGGACATCATGTTCTAACAAGATATTTGGTGGGAAAAGAGTTGTCTTCCCTAGAAGAACATCAAAAGCCCCATCCTCCCCATCACCAGGTAAGATATCATGAGCATAGACATGGTCCTTCACCACATTTTCAAAAGCAATAGCTGCACGACCGGGAATGCCGTACCAAGTTTTTGCAGCCCCGCAATGGTGATAATTGATGCTGTACATACATAAAACTACGATCAGCAAAAGTTAAGAATCATACCAGACACCATACCCCTTAAGTAGAAAAATACATACCTATACAGGTAATGATCTTCCACATGCCAAGCAAAAATGCTAAACAGCATCCCTATGTAAAGCATAGGTTCAGTGACACCCTATTATGAAGCATATATCAGTCTGGAATGTGATAAAACAAAGCTGCAACTATTTTGAAGAAATAATAAGCACATACCGGAATTTCTGTCTCAAGAAGACGTAAAGTAGATATTGGCAGCCGAGGGATTTTCTGAAAACAAGCATGATATATTAGATATTACTGATCATGTTCCCATAAAAGATCAAGACGTCTATGTATACAAAAAAGACATAGCGAAAGAGGAAATGATATTTATATAGAGGCAAGACATAAAATTGCAATGTCTAGATGAATGATGGAGGAGAGAGCAGAAATCATTGCTAAACGCACTACAGGGAAGTGCCTCAACAAGGGTTTTCTTATAAAAAGAAATGGAACCATGAGAGGTTTTAGATTCAACAAAGACAGACATAAAGGGGGAGAATATGGAAAAGATTGTATAATATTATTCTACTGCCAAAAATATTCAGAATCTATTTTCCTATAAACATCTAGTTCCTCTGTCAAACAAATTCCATTTGAGCAGAAAAAAAGACTAAAACCTTTATTATGAGAAGAACACCTTCAAATTCCATCTGCTTTTTCCAAGTGGATCATTTGGAGAAGATGAAAATGCACTTCCATCAACATCACATGCATATTCGACACTTTCAGTCATTCCACGAGATATCTCATTCCAAAATTCTTTTTCCATGAAAGCAGCAGGAAGGCCTCCAACACTACCATATCTACGAGCAAAAATCTTGTTTGCCATCCTCTCGAAATCACGAAAAGTATAGTTTCTGAAAAACAATACTCAAGTTTAAAGCCTGAAACAGTAAAATTAGAGTACAGCAATGCAGATAATAGAGAAAAAACTCACATCCCACTCATGAAAAAGGTGACCTTGTCGTCAGTATCCCATTCAGCGAAACGAAGTGGTTGTACCCTAGTTGTAAAACTGAAACCAGCCTTCTCTTTTGTAAGAACTACACCAGCAGGAGCAGAAGCACTTACAGGGGATATGATCTTGCAAATACCTGAAGATTGAAGCATAACTTTAGCTGTTTCTATTTCCAAATAAACACTAAGGATGGGCATATTAAGGAGGACAAAAGTCAGGATCTTCAAAAAAGAAGTCATTGTAAAAGATAATAGTTAATGTTTGCCATTTATTATATAGCCAACTAATACAATACAAAAAGTTACTGAACAAGAACTCTATCAGCAAAAAAAGCCACAGCATCACTGAATTCTTAGTGCCACAAATCATGTAGAGAATCAAAGGAATTTTCAAATATTATCCAATTTAATAACTCATAAAAATTCAAATGTCATAATTAGGCATTGAGCATACCATATTTAGAGGCATCTGGAGCTATCTTTTGGATATAAACTAAGGGATTCAGGAATTCCTCTTTAGTTGGACGATAAACCGGGCACTCTGGAACTTTCTCTGTCCATTCAAGGTCTAAAGTGTCAAACTTAGCCACTTTTCTCTTTGAGAAAACATCATTCTTAGTGGAACTGTTGCCAAATCTTGAATATAGGTCAGCATGATTGTGCAAACTAACACCGCAAGGAGCAAAAGTTCGTAAAGCATCACCACCACTCCTATTCAGGGTCTTGCTAACAATGTAAGATTCATTCTCTGTTTCTGTTTTCCTCCTTTTTAGCATTTTATGCTTTAAAAATTCAAGTTTAGCTTCTCTAGAAGAACAAACTCTTCCCTCCACCTGCAAAATATAAGCATAAGCATTAATTTAAAACACGCAGAAAGCAAATTTGAATTAAAGCATTTGATCAATAAAATAAAGCATGAAAAGCAAACCTGCTTCAGGAATAGGAAATGGAAAGGACTTAAAAAATCCATTACAATTAATAAACTTATCAATATGTTTCACAGAGTTATGGAAAGTTAGAAAAAAGGCCTACAGCATCTATAGTAATTCAATTCAAAATTTTAAAATATAGTTACTTTATGCACTTTTTTTTGTGTGTTTATCAGAATATCATTTAAAACATGCCATACCTAGACCAATGACGGGTAAAACATTCAATTTGTAAAAAGTATAAGAAATAACATTACCTTTTTGTCATTTTGATGTCAGTTTCTCTTTTATCTAAACATCCATATGATATCATCAATTGGGTATTTGTTTCATGCGTAATCACAGTAGATACAAAATATTCATGTGAAACATCAAAGAGTTTCAAGGGATGATCAACTAAAACATATGATGATGGCTCCACTAAAATTGTAGCAACGTCTATTGATCCTAATTTTTCCTCCATTTTTATCTAAGAATAATATTACATTAAATGTCTCCACACCAATTAGCACCGTCGCCATTTTTTATAGAATAGGTAAAAAGTCAAACATGAGAATATGGAATAGAAAAATAAGATTTCCAGAAAAGATAACAGTATATACTCATTTTCCAGAAAAATGAAACATCCTAAAAGTTCACCAATTAAGTCAAAAAGGTAGGCTGGTAAAACCTATAATTGGTGCAGAAACCATACAAATTCAAATGCCAAAACTCCTGGGTATGTATTTCGAGTTTCAGATAGAAATAAAAAAGGAAATAAAGGATAGAAAAATGAAAGATCCCCAAAAAAACTGAATAAAGAAATATAGAAGAAAGATTAAATAATGAACAAATAAAAAAGAACGCTCATCCCAAAATCGAAGCAATGATAAATTAACAAAATCGGCATTCTATATATAAACATTACAGTGAGCAAAAACCACCGATCCAAATGAGAACATCAAAAGAAAAAAATTACGTAACATCAAACTCTGTGAAGGAAAAAGTTGCATACAAAAAGAACTCATAATACACAGGTCATAGCAGAGGTGCCAAACAGAGAATCAAATGCCTGATTTTCTTGGCGACAACAGCCATTCATCTAATCCGAAATTGCAGAAAACACAATAGTTTACAAGCTCTAATGAACAGGTCGAAATTTTCAGAAGAAGCTAGTTCATTTTTTTGGCACATAAGAAATTGTTCGTCAAATGAGTCCAGGAATCGACCAGAAACACACATTAACCACAAAAAATTCGAAACAACAAAATCATGCACCAAACTAAAACAGAAAAATCACCATTTCATCCGCTAAATGATTATCTCACGCCTCCGTCTTCTCCGAAGAATAATAAACAGCCAACCAAACTCAATTATACTATCCGCATTCTCACAATAACTCCAGGACCGAGTCAAACTCCGGTATTGAAGCGATGCGATGCGAGTCACGTTCAAAAAACAGAATAACCCGTTTGTTACAATACAGAAAATGCAATTGACGGCGAGTGGACTCGCCGGTCGACGAGGAATTCGCCACGCGGAGAGAGATTGGGAGAGAAGTGTAGAGAGAGAAACTTGAAGGTTGCAAGTGGTTAGGAAAACTGAAAATTGCGAAAGAAAGGATGGATTATCGTTTACAGTTGAATATGTATTGTCTCAACAAATTCGTTAATAATTATTAATTTTCATTAAATAAAGCAATTACAGCGAATTTGGAAACGAATAAAAGGGTTTAATAATTACGTAAAATAGAGAAAAGATAAAAAGGGGGGAAAGAAGTGTGAACTACGAAGGAAAGTGGTAGTTGTTAGGTTGGTTCAACCAAACGCCTGCCGGCAATTAACGCGCCGTTTCTGACCACCTTAGTGAAATGCCGAACGTACCCCGCAACCACAGGATTCGGAAAGGGAAAAGCGGTGGTTTCGAGGGTTAAAGTAGATACTGATGTGACGGCGTTCAAGACGAATTGTTCCTTGTTTAGAAATGATCACGTGCGACAGGTGTTTGTGTGCCGTTTGTGCTCTAATCATATTAAGTTTGCGCATTTGACACGTATCCTTATACGTGAATGCCATAATCTGTCTCTTCTCTCTTTCTAATCGGATCTACGCTCACTTTAGAAAAATCTGTTTTACGGGTGATTGTATTGTATTAACTATTACTTGTTTGATTCAGAAATGTCAATCATACAATTCATTTGGCCAACTCTTTCGACTATCAAGCAATTTGATGTGGGTTACCACTGGTAATTGGTAAATAATCTAATTAATGATCGCACAAATGATGCTCCTCTTTTTTTTATAAATATATACAAATTTGAAATTTAAGATAAAACATAGGTCATCATCTCTTATTCTTAAAGCTCGGGTTAGTTCTATTGTTAGATCAGTTGAATAAGATAGCGTTATAGCGAATATAATGAATGACGTTGATATGAAGTTTGTGGTGGATAAAATTATTCGCCTTAGTTATGCATATTTTTTCACTCCCGCCTGTTGTTAAACATAAATTGTTGAAATCCTAAATTGAAACTGCAGTCGTAAATCCAATCAAAATATGATTGATTCAAGAATTAATTCTTCAAGTTAAATCATGAATTTAAGGCAAATTATAATTAGTACAAGAGCTACATGAAATTATATTGTGAATTGCAGTTAAGAATAATTCAATAATAAAATCAAGGTTGATTTTGAATTCGAGCCAAAAAAATGATAGGCAAAATAGATCAATTATAAAAAAAATATTTATTTATTCAAGAGTGACTAGTTTTTTTAAAAACAAATAGATCAATTAAATTTAAAAACCACGTTTAATAGACTCGAATATACAATATCCAAAAAGTTAGTTTCACTTGCTAAAAGTTTTGATTGTGTCAGATACAATTTATGCATGACATATACACCTAGATATTAGTTTAGGAAAACTATTATTTTATATCATACCATTTGAGCTTTTTTACGAATATATTTCATCCTTTAATTATTTATGAAATTATTGCCATCATTTCATTATATTTTCATTATTATTATCAAATCTAATCTCAAGTAGAGTAGTCTAAAACAGACGTGGATATTCCATGTCAAATATGAAAAAAATTGCAAACCATATAAGATTCCAAACAACGTAAATATGTCTTTCCTTCAATAAATTAAATTGGTGGAAAATCCTGATCCAAAGTTCACTTTAATACCCTCAACATTGAATCAAAACTTGCCATCATTCATTGGTCCCAACCGTTAAACCAACCACTAGAATGTTACTCTATGTTAGGGCATCCGCATTAATGATCATGTTCTTACATTTTCTTTATATTATTTATAAGTCTTACATTATTTTTTTCATTAAAATTTTATCATCTGCATTAGAAGGTGAACTTTAGTTTTCTCTTACGCTATTCATCTCTTATTTTTTAATTCTTTTATAATTCATATAAATTTCAATTTCATATATTAAATTTGAATTAACGTGTATAATATAATTAAAATTCTACAATCATTATCTGAAATTCAAAAATTGCATTAATAAAAAATTTAAATTAATTTATTGAAATTAGTAAAATTACATAAATTAAACTCATAAATTACATAAATTAAAATCCTAAATTACATAAACAGAAACTAAAACTAAATAAACCTAATTGTTACTTCAAATTGTTAATAAGAAGGTGGTGATTCTCGGCTTGTTTCTCCGACATTTTAGACGTGTCGTAGGCGTTGGCTTCGAAGAACAACTTGAGCAAGGAGGCGCGGGTGGTGTTATCTATAGAGGATCTCATGTTGCTAATATCTTCTATCGCTGCAGTGGACATTGAGGATGTCGCATTCCCTCTTCCATTGAGTTTAGCCGCTTTCTAGCCAATAGGATGGGTCTTACTCGCCTTCTCGCTCGGAACGTGCTTGGGTTTGGCATCTTCTTTCGTACTTATTTTCAGTCAGACGTGTGCTTTGTACGATTCGGTCCGCCCGATCTGTTGCCCGCCCATTTTTCGCAAAACGAACATTTGCCTACTTCTTGACATACTTGAATGGTTTCTTGTTCTCGTTCAAGTATGTGGACAATGCATCATTTTCTTGAGCTGCTCATTTTCTCCCTTTCGATAGAGTTGTAGATTACGCAAAATTTGGAGAGTTTGAGGTTCACTCTGTCATAGAGGCCCCAAACCATACGAGCGTTACGTTTGGGTGCGTCTTGAGAGCGTGCCTCGTTATACTTCTTTGCAACCTTCCCAGAACGACGACCCATTCTGTTGGTTGGTGTAGACCGCATCTTCGCTAACGTCGACGTATACTTCGAAGATACACATCGTTTCTTCCACGAAGTATCCAATTCGGGCTTCTTGCTTGGACTTCCCTGCCTTCTCAGATAAGTTGATGGCGTCGAGGTGTGGGGAGGAAGAGCTGAGACAAGCAGAATCGTAACCCACCGGTTGAGATGCGTCAAAAGCATTTTGACGTATCCTAATGCAGATGGATCGATCCCTTGCGACAACAAATGTTGGATAACCGCTTGATGGTTGAGAGTATTAGAGATGATAAGAAGAGAAAATGAAGAAGAAGAGATTAAGTATATGAATTTGGTGTGAAGAATGAAGTGTGGAGTGTTGGGTATTTATATAGACAAAAAAATAAAAAATAAATAAAAAAATGGCCGTGGCATATATGGACGTTGGGAATTCTTTTTTTTAATAAACCAGTTGTTGCCGAATATTTTAACTTTTTCTTAAAATTTTACGTTTAATAATTTTTATTTTTAAAACAAACGTCGAAATTTAAGGCGAGTCGTGGGTGGGGCGCGTGTCCCGCACTCGCGCTTGATTGGTCACTGGGGGCGAGTGCGCGACACGCACGCGTAACGGGAAGGAGCGGCCTGCAAGCCATGCTCACCGCTTGAGCCGTCGGCTCGGTGCCCTGCAACGACAGACATACTGCAGGATGGGCAGACGGCTCGAGATGCGAGCGCCGATGCAGATGCCCTTAACTTGTCATTGCTCGGCTTCAATTGCTCAAACAATCAGATTTTGCGCCAAGTATAATGCCTAAGCAGGTTTGCTTATCAATAAAAGTCTGTTGCTTCGCAAAATCCCACCAGCGTATTAACAGATATGTGGCCAACCATTCCCTTCATTCATTTTCTAAAAACAACCACACCGATCATCATCGTTCCTGATATTTCATGGACCCTAGACAATATAAGAAATAAAAGCCATTGGTGTTGACATTTGAATTGATGTTCAATTTTCAAGTCTTCCAAAGTAAGCGTAGATTTGTATAAGCCTCAAACACAAAAAAATAGAAAAATAATATTGAATGGATTGACTCTTTTTTTTCTCAATATAAAAGTACTTTTTCGGTCACCTTTCAGCCTTGGGCTCCATGCAGTCATCCTTCCTTGGTCCTTGCCTAGGCTCAAGGTCCAACTAATTAAATAATGAATTTCAAATAGAAACCAAATAATCCTCAAACGATGAAAATTTTCTCTATTAACGTAAACATATGGGGTTTAAACCACCATCCCCTTTCCCCAAATAATAAAAAAAAATACTCCAATATTTCAAAAACAGCTTGACAATAACAAAAATTTCACAACCACAGAAGTTCATGTTGACTATACTTTCATATTTGACGTGGAAATCCACATACGTTCCCAGCTAGTCCTGTTACTGTTAGCATGGATACGCCGGAATTTCACTAGAGTAGATTTGATAATAAATAAATAAAAACGTGAAGCGATTTGATTAATTTGTATCAGTCTTGCCCAAAAGAAAAAACAAATTGTATTTATCGAATAATGGACTTGGACATTATGAAACGATGTTTCCGAACTTAATTCATTATATCTTAGTGTTATATGACTTGTGTCCACGTATCATGTCAAGGAGAATTGGACCAAATTGAAATTTCTTTTTCTTTTGATGTAAAAAAACATATTCTATCCCATGAAATGAGTCGTCATTCAATTTTCACATAAATTAAGAAAGCAAATTTAATCTATTTTTTGAAAATGATATATATATATATATATAATTTTTTCTATTTTGAATATATAACTTTCACAAACATTCAATGATGTTATTTTAATAAAAGAATATTTTAACGCAATAAGAGACCGGACGAAAATTTAGTGAAAAAATAACTAATTTATTCTAATGGGATAGATGAATTTAGAAGTAATTGGTGGAAAGAATTAGTGAGTGGAGTTTGCAGGCAAAAATAAGAAAACAGAAAGTGATGAAGAATGAGTAGTTACAGTATCAAATCAAAATAAATTTGAGTAAGCTCGTTACGCCATTAGGAACCGGGCAGCTATCTCATGACATACTTGGGGTTACCTAAACTTAAATAAGAACCGTCAAAAGATGGTTTCCATTAATGAGGGAGAGACGCCAACTTTTATGAAGGGACCTATATATGTCTTCCATGAATTTTAAAATGGGAAACTTCAATACTGACGGCGGCTTGGCTGGGCAGGGGCACTTCTTACTATGGGAAATGATTGAGGTGACGTGGACAAATCACAGAAGCCGTCGCGGGAAAACTGGGGGTTTCACTTGTAAACTGTGTGCCTGCGTGTTTGGATTGCTACAGAAATATATCTGCCCGTTAATAGCGGTTTCACGAACGCTACGTCAACCCCGCGTGGCTCTCCTCCTCCTCTCTCTCTCTCTCATCACCACAACCACATATTCCTTTCTTAATATATTTATATCTCCTGTTGTGCGTGAAATCTACTTCTTTATCGGAAAAGAAATTAAATGGATTTCCATTTCTTTCATCTTTCTCATTTTATCGACCCTTTTGGATTTTGAAAAGTATTACTTCTAAGATAATCCCGTTTTTCATGATCGATTGAATACTTTGTTTAAATCTAATCTTTAAAATAGATCATTATTATTGATCGATTATAGAAAAGAAAAAAAAAAGATTTGGTATAGGTTACCCCAACCTTCTTTGGCTTCGCAAGTGTTGATTTTGTTAATAGTTTAATAGTATGTCTGTTTTATATTGGCATATTTAATTAAAAAGAAAAATTGTTTAAAGTAGGTTTAATTATAATGCCCAACTAATTTCTTATCGTTTTATAACAAAATTCATTTGATTGATGCATGAGTTTTGCCAGTCATGTTAAGAAAAAAATTAGACGTAATATTTGATAATTTTATTTGAATAATAACAAGAACGACTATTATCACTGTCTCCACCAAAATTTCTCGCTCTATAGTGTGATGTTCTAATCTAGTTATTTATTATATGGACTCATCTACGACAAATATCTTAACATAGAATAATAAAAGGTGATTATAAATCAAATAAAAAACTGCTATTTAGAAAAAGGAAAGAAAAAACAAATAAAACAGTACTTTACCAAATTAGATATGACATTTAGGTTCAATTTAGAAAATATTTAAACTTTAGAGGATCTAAATTTACTAACTGACTCGCCCGACTTATGATAAATCTAATGTCTTGTCAAAATTATATTATTTGTTTTGAGCGAGTAATTTTTGGAGAATATACCAATTAAAAAATTTCTTTACTTTTTGTACAATTGTAAGCTTGCTCAATTAGGATTATAGTTGGGTTTTGATAGCTGATATAAATTGGCAAAGACTATCAATAGAAAATTGAGAAGCTCATTTAAACAAGCCTAAACTTTCAATAAAAATGAAGCAGCTCCTTAATACGAGCCTAAACTATCAATTAAAAATTGAAGAGCTCCTGAATTAGAGCCTAAATTATTTATCAAATTGAATAATTTCTGAATACGAGTATAAACTATTTACCAAATTGAAGTTCATTGCAAGTTAAGTATCAGAATGTCCAATACTCAACTTGAGGGGGAGTGTTGGAAAAAAGATATCAATTAAAGCCAAGATCAAGGAGAATCAAATTAAAAAGAAAACTTATTAGAATCAGAACAAATCAGGTCATGTACAAAAATAAATAAATCTTCCATCTATAGTTAGAATTGGAGCCTATAAAAGGTTGTGTAACAATCAAGAGAGATTATCCCATCTAATACAATGTACTCCTCAAAGCATTCCAACGTTTATTTTATTTTCCATATTTCAGTTATAATTTCTATCAATATGTACATCGTATCGATAACCTTCAAAAGTTGATGTTATTCTCGCATTTATAAGGCCTGATCTAAAATAGTATCTTGGAAGAACACCAATCAGACTTCGACTCGTGGCAGTGATATTCTTCCTATTTAAATTCGAAGGTAGTTGTTGACCTGTCGCTTTCGCTATCTGCAACCTTGTACAAAAATCACTGCAACATCAGATTTGTTCTGTAGATATAGAGGATCCACTTTGTAGCTAGACAAGGTAAGCTAATGTTGATGCTAGCTACGTGAGACCTTGTTGTGTAGAAGTCAACTACCTATAAGTTGACTATCTTAGACATAGATGTGTTTGGTTATAGCTATGTTATGGTTGGCTGGCTATATCTTTCAGCTGGTTTCCTACCAGTTGTCTTGTAATCGGCCACCTTCTCTTCTTGCTAATTCTTCTAGTTCTTCTTTGATGCTTTAAGCGTATCTTCAAGATTTTGGTTCTAGCTAAAGATTTCTAACTGTTTTTTCATAGTTGGATATCCGAAGCAATAGCAGAACTGATACTTCAATGATCAGTTCGCCCTTAATTGTTCCTGTAAATCAAAATGGCTTACTTCCCTAACAATTGAGTTATAATCTATTAGAATCCATTATTCATCATTAGAGGTTTTGGTATCAATCAAAACATTTAGCAAAACTTTCCAACCCCGACAATTTGAAAAATGACGTCACACATAATATTTGACATAAAACAACATAGTTCGCGTCTAACTTGGCATGCTATATGTTCCATATAGGATTCCAACAATACACATCCTTTAATCAAATAGCTTATAGTTATTCAATGAATCAAAATATATAGCGGAAATATTGTTGGGTTAGTCATTTTTTTTCAGCCTAGATATATTGTTGGGTTAGTTAAAGTTTCATCCCACAATCGGCGACCCACTCTGATACCATTATAGAACTCCATGAGATTCCATTTTAAAACCAATTGGTGATAAATGGAAAGCCCATATAACTTATGTAGTAGTTTCAGTTCTCCCTTTATACTGATGTGAGATATTTGTTTGTTTCATTTGCCAACACTGGAAGATATAAATTTTTTTGGTACAAATGAATGCTTCCAAAAATGTGAAGTGAAAGAATCTATTTCGCCTTATGATTAAATGTATTTTAGGGTGTACCACTCGTATTCTAGAGTTGTAGGTGACATGTAAATTTATGTATACTTTTAATCTGAATGTATCTAGATCTAAAATACTGAACGAATCATTATATTTTCCAAATTCATTTTTGTGGTTGAAATACAAATGAACTAATCGTAGAAAGAAGGCAATTTCACGGAAAGAATACTTAAAAAGTGGGCCAATGATGTGGCACGCTTTCGAACAGCACGAAAGATTTATAGATCCGGCACGTAGTTGTGTTGCTAAGCAATCTATTTTGGAAATAAAAATAGACCTACTTTTAAGTCTCAAATATTATATATATCCTTCTCACAACATTTCATTATAAAATTTTAGCATATTCTTCACCTAATACAACTTCCGCTTATTAATGTAGTATTATTACCAACGGTTTTAATATAATCTATCTCTCGATTTTATTTTCTTCATGCTAATGAAAATTTAATACACTAAAGACCCACTCAATACAAGTGATTAGGATTGTATACAATATAATTATGACACACTAATATCTTATTTGGTATGTAACACATGATTCTTTATAAATTAAAAGTCCACTAATATTAATACTGATTTGTGGGATTGTGCATCAAGTGGCATAAGTAATACAAATCTTAATCATAGTATTTTAACAAATTCTACCAAACAATGCATTATATATTACATATATTTTAATACATCTTACCAAATATAATATTGATATGTTAGTATAATAAAAGATATCATAGTCAAATTTATCACACATTATCGCATAATGCATACCAAACGAGTCTAAGAGGATATTTACTTTTCAAGATTAACCTAGATAGATAAAAATAGTATAAGTTAATCCATTGTTTGTTTTGAAAGATTAGAGTTTTGGGCTATTCCAAGACCTATGATAACTCCTATCATTTAAATTAATTTTACTTGATTTTTATCCCATTAGAAAAGTAAAATTAGAAAAATTCTAGTAATAAGAATAAAATTAATCAATCATTTATCTTATTAATTATAAAAAAACACTCTCTCAACAGTTAACAACTTGAACATACCAAATAAATATGAGTAGTGAAATTCAGTGGCATTATTGAGTAGGTGAAATTCAAATAATTGTATCGTAACATCCAATAATCATCTCTTAAGTTTCCAAAGTTCAACTGCTATTGTGTGCGAAAATTTTATGGTGATACAAAGAGTTCAACTCTTGTAATTTATCTCATTTTATTTAGGGCATTCACAATCTAATAGTATTATAGAGCACTTCATTTATATTTTTTATGGGCTTTACATCTGAGTTTAAGCACTTCACTTAACATTCACAATTTAGAAGCACTATAAAAGCATTGTATTTATCACTATTCATTTTTCTATTTCTTATTTTTTAATTCTCAAAAATAATAATTTCATTAAAATTTAAAATTTTCATAACAAAAATAAAATTTACATAATTAAAATATATAAAATTACGTAATCGAAATACAAAATTACATAATTAAAATAAAATCCTAATTATTCATCGGGGGGGACTGTATGGATCCAAATAAACGGTACGAATTTGAAAGATAAAATTATTAAAATATAGAAATAAATTGGATAGAAATTGGAGAAGAATTTTAGATTTATGATGTGAATGAAGTGGGGAAAGTGAGGTATTTATAGATGAGAATATGATTAAAATTAAAAAAGAAGCGAAGACTGTTGTGTTCAACGGTAAAAAAAAAGGGGAGAATATATTTTATTAAAATTGGTTTCACTGATTAAAAAAAATCAAACAGCTAGAATTTAGCCCAAACGCACGGTCATTGGCACGGGCGCGTGTGGTGCGCTTTTGTGATTTTACACGACAGTGCGTGTAAGTATGGCTTGCTCCATTGTCTACAACGCGGCAGTTGTATGCACAAGTGTGGTATGAAGTGCGCCTTGAAGGCGCGTTGCGAGTTCCCTTAAAATCATTTTTGATATACCATACGTGGCAAGACAATAATATATATGAAATATTGAAAAGTATACAACATAAAGAATCCGGTCACACCAAAAGAGGAAGAATGTTATATTGGTTGGTTGGTATGAAGACCAGAGGACTTTCGGCTTTCATATATCACCTTTTCATTTGACCCAATCATTTACTTCCGACTCACCAAAATCAAAGATATTTCTAATCTTATTCAATTTTGTCAGCTCTATGGCTGACCAACCCAGTCGATTTTTATCAATATCTTTAATTAACATTTATCACCTCGAGCTTTTTAGATTGGGTACGAACATGATGATGGTAATTAACAGATACTAAATAGTATATATATATCTTGAGAGTTGAATGGTAATAGTTCTTCTAAAAGAAGTATACATGCGCACAGTGCAGTTTCAGTTTACACTAACAATTTGCATCTTGTCACTTTGTATATATTTGGAATGAGTAATCTGACGGAAACTCTTCGTAGGAAATTTCTGTATTAAACACTCTCGGCCATTTTTGAATAATTTTTTTTTTCAAATCAATTGAACATATAAAAAGTGCCATTTCATTGTAATTATTTTATTCTTCTCCGAAGACGTGTGCATGTATCATTTCCGCAGAAGATTAAAGTAATTTGTGATTATGGAATCACAATCCCATCTTCTGCATCTCCAAATTCAAATGCAATTCTATGAAGGTACATTTGCTATCACGAAATTGAGGGTTTGGATTTGGAATTAAAGTTTTCATTTTCAAATTTATTATTTGATATTATAAAAATATTCAAATTTGTAATTGAATTCCAAATCCAAATCCACCCACTTTCATATTTTGAATTCTATAGCTAAAGTAAAGATTTTGAAATCCAAATAATTAAAAAATTGAGTATCTCTCGAACATACACAACACACACAACACACATAGTACACATTACATATTGCGCACACACACAAACATACTACACACACATACACACTGCACACAAGCACACACTGCACACAAACACACACTGCACACAATACATATACTGCACGCACTGCACACAATACAGACACTACACACATACGACACCCGATACACATACTCCACACACAAACACCACACACTCACACAACAAACACACAACACATACGACAAAATCGCATACACAATACACACACATTATACGCAATACGCATAATGCACACAACACTCACACATTGCACACACACACACACTGCACACACACACACACTACACACATGTACGACACACAAAAATACACACAATACACACGACACACAAAATTACACACACAACACACACGGCAACATCGCGCACACAACACACTGCACAGACACACAACATACATAACAAACACAAACGACACACATGCACACAACACATACACTTGCACACAACTCAAAATATATAGAAAAATAATATAGAATTACATATTGTATATAAATAAAAAATTTAAAAAATATATTCAATTAAAAGTCCATTCTAAATCTTGTTTAATTTTTGACTTACCAAATAAAAAATTTGGAATTGAATTAGAATACCATAACTTTCAATTCAAACCTATATAATTGCAATTCCAACTCAATTCCAGATCAATTCCAAATCTATTTTACCAAACGCATCCTAAAATTATTTCCTATAGAAATAATCGATAAATTTTCAATTGCTGAAAAAAACTCAAATACAATTATTCTGAAAACATAAAATGATTATGCCTTTTGTTACTATCTATGCAGTTGATTAAATATTACTATATAATTGTCTATTGATAATTTTTTATGAGTTGTATTATTGATATTAGTTTGTGAGGCTGCCGCCCGGTTTAAGAATAGGTGATTCAGATTCTAAAAAATTGGAACCATAATTGACCGGCAAGCTAATAGACGATTCTAGTTCTGTCGGTTTTAAATCGGTTTTTTCTTTGTTTTCAATGTTTTTTCTATGATATTTTTTTATTTTTCCTAATTTTTCAAGGTTTTCCTGATTTTTCTGGTTTTTTCCGATTGTGGGCCAAAAGCGGCGGTCAACCGTCAGTTTTTGGTTCCATTTTGCCGAACAGAAACCAGATTGCCTAATCTGTATAGTCGATTCCGATTCAAATCGTATTCACCAGTTTTGGATTTAAAATCGGAACCACCGTCAGTCCGATTCCAGAATCGGACCGATGGTTTCGATTTAACCATACATCACTATATTAATTGACTATGAATAATATTGATACTATGATAAATCGGATCGGCGGTTCCGATTTAACCATACATCACTATATTAATTGACTATGAATAATATTAATACTGTGATAAGAAATGAGTGGAGGTGGCAAGTAAGACAATGTTAAAACAACGTTTGTGGTAGAGTTGCCAAAGTTTTTTTTTTTTTTTTTAAAAAAGAGGATAAATAATAGTTTTTCATTTATTCTATGGTGACTCGAACCTTCGATCTATTAGTTAGAGGAAAAACATATTACCAATTAAGTTGCGTGATAGGATATGCAACCCGGCCCACTAGAAGTTCAGCCCAACAACGACAAGTTCGGCCCATCAGAAGTCCAGCCCAGCCCACGAGCCAACAGCTCGGCTACGAAAGCTCGGACTAGAGGTCAACAGCTCGTCTGTAAAGGAGGAGCTCGAACCAAAGACCAACAGCCAACTCGGTGTTAAGGGGAGTCCGGATCAACGACATGAAGCTCGGCACTAGGGAAGGTAGAAGCTCGGCTACAACCGCCCACTATCTCCACTACGCCATAACCGCCAGCCACGATCCCGGAAACCGCTCCCATGATCTCTGTAACCGCCGAGTCACTTTAATGGCTCATGTATTCGGGCTAAGTTCATGTAATACTATAAATAGAGGATAGATTAGTGGAAAAAGGGTGGAAGACTCTATACTTGTAATCATACTACAATAACATTCAAGTCATACGCTTTGAGCCGTGGACGTAGATCGATTACGATCGAACCACGTAAAAATCCTTGTGTTCTTACTCGTAAATTCCCAACCCTTATCCGAATAAAACAAACCCGAGAAAATAAGATCGATCAAAATATATGCTTACTATATATTGTGAAAACAAATTAGGAAACACAAAGCATGTAAACTGCAGCAATACCAACATGGTTTGAAGTATGCTTACCTGAATTGGCTCTACGTCGCAATTAAACTGTGACTAAATATATGTATTCAAACTAATTAATAATAACATTGAACATTATATATAACTTTCTTGCCAATTTTTTATTTTTGATCGACGCATATGTTCACATGTACATGTAATTTCAAGAAATAATACGGAAATATTTTCCTCTTAATTCCAGTAATTAATTTACCTATTCCATTATTTCCATCCGTCCCCTTTCTTGTATCAAATATAGTAGTTAGTAAATACGGTGTGTTTAGCCTAACATAGGAAATTAAGTTAAGCAATTTTCAATTATTAACTTGCTGCATAAGTACCCTTCCTTGTCTGTGCCGAGAGAGGGAGAGACTTGACTAATTAAGGGTATGTACCTGTTGAAGAAGAAAGTGGAGTGTGAACTAGATTACAATAAGTTAATGTATGGCCGATGTTTTGACTTAATTGAATAAATAATACTATACAGAGGCACAAAATCCTGTTTAGCATCTACTTAAACCCTTAAATATGTGATGGGATGGAATACATAGTGGTTGTTCAGAATCTGAGACATACTTTTATAACATCAATTATTGCATGAATCCATTATTTTTGTAACTGTCATGTAATGGATGATGAGAGCAGTTTGTCCACAAAACATAATTAATCCTTAACCTTAATCAAATGGCGTATTCATTGAACCAAAAAATAGGGTTTTCTTTATATATATATAAATGTATCTCGATTGATTAATTGTTGAGAAAGTGTTTGATGTTTTCTAAGAGAGTTACCACGTACTAGTTGTATGCATGATCATGACCCCTTTGTTGTTTCACTTTTCACATATATTCGAATACAAATATATTTGTTCGAATCCTATATATATATATATATATATCTCAGAATTCGAATGTTTAAACCCTTATAGAAAACGGAGAGTTATGGGATTGCATTAAATCTTAACAGTAGGCGGCAGTTATTAATATAGTATTATTAGGGGATGGCTATAGAAAGCAACTTTTGAACTAAGTTTGGCATCATGATTCTTTCGCTTAATTTAAGGTCACAGAAAAAAGAAACCCCAATCAGAATCTTCTGCCCTTGTTTATATTGACTGTGACTGATTTTGAAACGTGGTGGAGAGAGAGAAAGAAGGGCCCCTAAATGCCTCTTCTTTTCGAATCATCATTTGTTTATTAAGTGCTACATAAAATATCAAATGATTAAATTCAGTTTAAATGTTATTGTTGAGTTTTATTAGATATAGAGATATATCATGCAGGTAGTTGGTAGAAAACAAAGCTAGACTTGGTAGTTGATGATGGAGGCCAGGTGCTAATTAGTTGAAGCTAATTTATAATTTGGATGCTAATTATTTATTTAACTACTTTTTGGAGAAAAAGATCTTAGGGGGGCTCAACGATGTTCAAAGCGGCCACGATCTTCTAATTTTTCTTTCCTTAAGTATATTAATTTAACAAAAAAAACACTCATTTGTTGGTAGGCACGCAACGTAACACATATTGATTGCATCATAAATTTGTAACCACGTAATATAATGTAATAAACTATTGCCGAAGTTTTTAATAATACGCCCGACTTTATTAATAATAATAATAATAATGATGATGAGTGTTTCTGGTTAGAGTGTTTCTGTGCCATGGATAAGTGTTACAAATCGAGAATGCAATAATAACAATATAGATTTTAGATGCACATGAAACTAGTTTCCTCATAGCATGACGTTTCCAGATTGTATATGCACATGTTTGTGTTTATATATGTGCATACACACATATATAATATTTAATCCATCCTTTAATACAAATTTTAGTAAAGACGACTTACATATTACAAAAAGTTAATTTTGTAACCACGAAAATGATCACATCGTAACGTGTTATGTGTCTATGGAAAGGGGTATATATATGTAGCAAAGAGGTATTGTGAACTCATATTACTGTGGGATTCATAAATTGTCGAATAATTTCAGGTGACGGCCCCTACCAATCAATAACCCTAGTGAACAAGGATACTATTCTAATTAATACCTAATAAAAGCAACCTCCACCACACATATTTTTATGTTACATGTACGACATCCCCTAGCTTCAGCTCAACTTGCTCCAATATTTAATAGTATCATTTTGTTGGGTTCTCGTTGCTACTTCAAATGCATATAATGTGTATTAAAATTAGATACCATAGGGTTAATACGCACTATACTCATATTTAATTTTTAATCTACTTCATTTTTATAGTAAAAAAATACGAGTTTCTATTTGTTTATTAGAATTTGATATGAGTTCAATTTTCGTTGGCTAATAGCTCAAAATTTTGGAGTTTGACGCACAATTCAGAGGTAGCAATATTGAAAAGCTCTCGATGATACATATGGTGTTAAATTTTGAAAACTTGGCTAATCCGTGGAACATGTGGTGAGACGGGTACCGCGTAGTATACTGCAAAAGGCAAGAACAATCGCACTAGGATAAACAAATCAAAACATTAGAACGACACAAGATTGGTAACCCAATTCGGTGAACCACCTATGTCTGGGGGGCGTCGCCTAAGAGAAACAACTAGCTGAAGTTAAATTACAAATGACTTATACAATACGACTCCCTCTTACTATGCCTAGTAATTTCTCAAAACTCCACCTATGGTAGATTGCTAGATATATATACATATACATATACCTTTGACGTGATCCATGTTCACCACCTAACCCTTCAATAAACACAAGTATATGAACTTATTTACAAAAGATAATAAAGAAAGCTCAAGATATATAATGTTTAACTCACAAACACTCTACTACTAGTACTAGTACAAATAATGGAACATTTGCCAAGAAAAATACCACTGGTAGTAGGTCCAAGGAGACACCCAGCAGGTAGAAAAGATACCTGACACTGCATTGTGCGAGATTAATCAATTTAACACGAACTCCCAATCCTTTTTAACGAAAGTTGATGTCTTCAATTATTTTCAAGCCCTCAATCTTCTCTTGGAGCCGAAGCAACTAATTTTCTTGTTTGAATAGAAATCAATCTTTGACGATATATATACAATTATGTTAATTCAGAATCATATAAGATCATATCTTCAATAATAAGGTAGGCAAAATCGTTGCAGCTAAGTATGGAAATATCTTCGCAAGATATTCTCTAGAATCCCGCTTGTAGATTAGGAAAATGTTGTCATCTGGAGCTCTACAAAATATCGAAGGTACGTCTGTAGGTATTAATAAATGACAGAGTACTAATCCAACGGATATTATTTACATAATGACAAATCCCAGCTAGAGTATAAACCATAGTCTAACAAATTTTGGTCACATAAAAGTGGTTAGAAAATGGTCTGAAAGTTGATGTCACGAAACTATCTTTTTTTTTATTATTGAAATTTGGATTATTTTATCATATACCATTAGAAAGCTATCGTCAAAAGCTTTTTCCAACGATATCTTCGGATTTTCCATTGGACTTTGAAGAATCGAGATAATGGCCAATAAAATTTGGATTCGTAGCAAAGTTTTAAAAACTTATAAAAACATTCATGTATTTTTTGAACAAAAAAATAGTTTAAGTTAAAAAATTGAAATTTAGGTATAGTTTGCATATATACAAACAATTAACGCTATATATTATGGAAAAGTTTAATTGACGACGCGTTCTCACTAATGATTTTTAGGATGAGTTCGTCAACACATGATTCTCGTAGTACATAAACTGATAAATACAAATTTCGCAGAATTTACCCATATATCGCGGCTGTGGATTTTTACTTACATAAATTAAAAAGAAATGCTTCTCTTTGATCGTTATTTTGAAGGATACACTGTTCCGCGGTACTGTAGCATATTTTTGTTCATCATGATGCATTACTTTTTTTTGTTTCTTAAATTTCGGATTCAGACAATTAGGATCTTAGTTGATATTAATTCCGAAATGAATCTATGAACGGTGATAGATTTGACGATTTGCAATTGTAAGTTTATGGTTTATTTTTAAAGTAGATGTATAGTTAAATCAGAAATGAATAATAGAAAGCTAGAAATATCAATTTTATATTCTTGCTGGCTGTTAAAAATATTTCCTGAACTGGGTACCCAGAGTGATTTTTAATCTATAACAGAAAATATCCCTGATTTATTTTTATATTACCAATCTGAAATACAATTATCTTTTGTTGTGACGGAATAAGATAATTGATTAATCGAAACAAACATAAAACGTAAAGAGACACAGATTTACGTGGTTCACCAACGTTGTGTTGGCTACGTCCACGGGCAAGAATGGAGAACAGA
>JAYDZE010557301.1:0-12959 GCA_034509125.1 Monilaria moniliformis | reverse complement strand
TCCAGAGGCAACAGCATGCCGCCGCCGTCGCTATGATTGCAGAAAAATTAGGACTTTAAATTATGTAGTTTTTAGTTTTTAGTTAATGTAATCGTAGGAATTTTAATTATGTCGTTTTTGCTTTTTATTTTATGTAATTTAGGATTTTAAATTATGTATGTTTGAATTGTAATTAAGTACTTTTCGAATTTCGTGTCTAAATTTTACAAATAACTTAATTGCGAATTTATATATAAAACTGAAGAAAAAAATTGAAGTAAAAAATGATAAAATGAAAAAAATTGAGTTGTGGCTGATCTGGGGCTGAATTTTTTGGGCTGGGATAATGATGTTATGGCTGAAAAGTAAAATGCCGACGTGAGCCGAAAATTGAGTCGTGACTGGTTTTTTTGGGGCTGAGATAAGGCTGTTGCAGACCAATTTTAAAATTTATGCGAAAAACGAAATTTTGCTTAAAGTTAGTGGTATATCCTACCTATAATGAACCTTTAGAGCGGAGAAGTTATATTTAAAGAAGGAATTGGTATTTAAGTGATTTGATTTAAAGTAGGAAAAGTGAATTTTGTTGAACGGAGCAGTAGGAGCAGTATGAGCAGGCGAGCAAGATTCTGGAAATTGAAACTCCATGAATTTCAGTCTCATTTCTTCAATCACCCCATTAATATTTACCGGCCGCCGGAGCACCGCCGTAACCACCTACTGACTGCAGAAACACTCTTCCGCCGTCTCTACTCCGCCAGAGCTGCACTGTCCCAATCCCAGCCCCAACTTTCTAACGATCTGATCAACATCATGGAACAGAAACTATCGGCTATAGAAAACCGACATGCTCAATTAGAGGCGATTCTCAACCGGGTGATATATGCGTATTCTCTTGATTCCTTCACTTCTATTATCTGTTCGATCAAATTCCTCTGTAACAAAAATGTCTCATTTTTGTGAAAGATAGGCGGATGCCTCGCCAGAAGAGTATTCCACGGCCAACAAAGAGCTGAAGAAGCTCCGACATACAATTGATGTGGTGGCTGAATTGAGAAAGAAACAGCAGGTATTAGGACTCAGTTCATTTCCTTCATTGTGCATAGTAGAGCTCAACTATGTTCCTGATTTCGGCAGGAGATTGGGAGCCTAAAATCACTGATTGATGAAGCTCAAGAAGACAAAGACATGCGTGAAATGGCTGCTGATGAATTGGGACAGGCCTCTCAAGAAGAGGAGCGCCTACGCTATTTGTTGCTCAAGTCATTGCTACCTAAGGATGATGTTGATGAACGCGACTGCATCTTGGAAGTCAGAGCAGGTAGTACTTAATAAATGGCAATGCTTATCTGTATCCTAGTCTTCTCTTTCTTGATGCATGCTTTTGAAGCTCCGTACTTAGTCCTAATTACTCTTGAAGTTTGTTCTAGGAACTGGAGGGGAAGAGGCTTCTTTGTTTGCCATGGATATTTTTAAAATGTACGCTCCTGTTTCTGTGGATTGATTGATATTTCAAGTGCTATTTTCATTCGTTTCATGACTCTATCATTCAAATGCATTAGGTATGAGAAGTACTCACAGAATAAAGGTTGGAGGTTTGAAGTTCTTGGTGTGGCAGAATCCGACGTCAAAGGTTATAAGGTTGGTTGAGTATCCTTTAGATACCATGTTATCTACTACTGTGTTTCATATTTTCAGCCTCACATGCTATTGTTCTTTGAAATGTTTTATGATTCATCAGGAGGCTAGTGCCGCAATCTCTGGTGCAGATGTTTATGGAAAGCTGAAATTTGAGAGTGGAATTCACAGAGTGCAGGTTTTTCATACTCCAAATCTATCTGCATTTTGATTTCTTTGTCTTCTGTATTCTGTCAGATGATATGAATACTCTTCTTTTATAGCGAGTTCCGGTGACAGAGAAATCTGGGCGAGTTCATACCAGTGCCGTATCTGTGGTTATTCTTCCTCAAGCAGATCAGGTCCAAATCCATCCGATTTAAATTTATGCTCCCACTTGTCACATTAGTGTTAGAAATACATATTAACAATGACAGTTTGCTCAATCATTAATGGCAAGTAATTTGAGGCAGCATTCAAGTTTTATTATAGCATAGATTACTTATCTGAGGTGTTTGAAACTTCTGCAGGTGGATGTCCAAATCAGGAATGAAGACCTAAAAATTGATACATACAGGTCTGGTGGTGCAGGTGGTCAGAGTGTAAACACCACTGATAGTGCCGTCAGGATTACTCATATACCAACTGGGTTGATGGTCGCCATACAGGATGAGCGCTCCCAACATCAGGCACGAAACCTTCTTTGCAGTTGCTAATTCTTCTTTCCAATGCAGGAGACTGATTTAATATTACCCAGCAATAATTGTGCCATTGAGTAATGACATGCTGGATTTCCTTCTTTCTGGTGCATTGTCATCAGTGTTATTATGTTTTTAGTATTCATTTATGGATCATTGTCCATGGTTAAATTAATTTAATGTCTAATAATTCTTAGTTGTTTGCTTAAACATGATTGACACTAACAATTGAGCATTTGGTCATCTAATAAGACAGTCAGTTATTACAATTTATGTTTGTATAAATGGCATGATAGTATAGACTGCTTGATGTTTGCGCTACCTTGTTATGGGTTTTAAGTTGAGTTTGTGATATGAACATGTGCAACCACATTATGCTTTTGGAATGAATCCTCAAGTTTTTTTGGAATAAATCCTCAAGTTGATAAGTATTTTTTTTATTGGATAACTTATATACTTTGTCTTCCATAGAAAGAATTCTGTCCATTTATTGACTTCAACTTTTAAGTTTTAGGTCATCTGAGTAGCTTTATTCTATGTAAGTTTCAAGTTTAGAAGCATATTTTTTATTCGATCTTCTTTTCCAGCTGGTTGGATTACAAGTGGAACCGATCTATTTGGGAAATGCTTGCAAATTCATGAAACATAATTATCCAATCCATTGAAATATGTACTGCCTATTCTCCCAGTTCTATAAAGAAAAGATTGTTTTTGTTTATATACTGAACCAAAATACGAATGTGTTAATGTACCGCTTCATTTTACTTATATAAGCTTCTCCTTCAAAATTCATAAATCTTTTAGACATGTTTCTATGTTAAGCATGATTAATTTATGAAGATCGTTACATGCAACCAGATTTGATTCATGCCTCTTGATTACTCGAGTCTGATTTTCTCGTCTTCTTTATTGTTTCATCAGAACAAGGCCAAAGCACTTAAAGTATTGTGTGCGAAGTTATATGAGTTGGAAAGGACTCGGCTTGATGCAAATCGTTCAAAACTTAGAACAGAACAGGTAATGGTCTTCAAGTTGAAGCCTGTTAATTTGGAGTATTGGCCTATTGATAGAAGATCATTGTGCATATTTTTTATAGTGTTTTCCTGTACACAACAGATCGGTAGTGGGGACAGATCAGAACGCATCCGTACATATAATTTCCCTCAAGGTCGTGTAACTGATCATCGAGTTGGCATCACTAGTCACTCAATAGATGATATAATGGAGGGCGAGGATCTGGACACATTTGTTGACGCTCTTATCTTGCAACAAGAAATGGATGCCATTGCCTCTTTCACTTCGACATAGTAACCGAAGAGTTAAACTTTTTAGACTGGCTTTTACTACCTACCATTTGCAGTTGCAGATATGCTCCTATTCTCCGTCCATTCTCTGGCACTAACCACAGATCTCTGTTTTGGCCCCCATTGTTTCTTCAAGGGGGTTGATGCAGCTGCTTAATCTTGTATTCTACTACGAATAGATCTGTCCGACCTAAAACATATTAGGTTAGTTGGTCTGAGATTGCAATTTAGCAACCACCTGCTATTAGTTATTGATGGTTTTGCTATGTTTCACTGATGCTTTCAAGATCGAACAGTTTAGCTAGACAAATAACTAGAATATCAATCTCAGATGTTGTTGTTCGTGGGGCTCAAGGCAAGACAATGCCAAGCATAATTGAATTGAGACTTTAAAAAAAAAATGTGATGTGCAGTGCTAATTTGTTTTGGTTGCTCTGCTATGGTACATTTTGTTATCAGTTATCTGGATCAAGTAAGAATGACATCAAGCTCACTGAGAGTCCATTCAGCCACTTACTCCTGATTACTAACAAAATCTCAGTCCCCACATCAAGAGAGGTCCATAATCTTCTTGCACGAGCAGTATCTGGATCCTGATAGAAGTAGAGCCTGTCGGAAAGGCCTCAAACGTCGAACTCCCAGGCACGCCCGTCTTCCCACCCACCCGTCTCCCTGCTTGGTAGGGTAGCCGTACTCTCTTCCCAGATAGGATGAGGAAGTTGAAGCACCTGCACCAGCTCCTGTGCTTAGGGATTGCAAGTGCTGTATGGCTTCTTCGTGTGCTTCGCGTTGCCAGGGGCGCAGTAATAGTGATAGGCTCCGTAAGGGAAGTTCACAACTAAGTCATAGTTTAGTTGTGAATGACTCGTAGGTTAGTTGTGAATATATGTTGATTGTGAATTGTGAAAAAATAAGGGTCATTCACAACTAAGAGTAATATCTAATTGTGAGTGATAGCTTAAAAACTCTCATTCATAATCGAAGATATTTTTGTGTTGAGAATAATTCCTAAAAACTCTTATTCACAATCAAGAGTAATTTCAAGTTGTAAATGATAGGCTAAAAACTTTCATTCACAACCAAGAGTATTTTGAGTTGTGAATAATAGGCTAAAAACTTTCATTCACAATCACGAGTATTTTTTAGTTATGATGATAGGCTAAAAACTCTCATTCACAAGCAAGAGTACTTTCGAGCCGTAAATGATAGTCTAAAAATTATCATTCATAACTAAGTAATTTTGAGTTATGAATGATAGCCTAAAACTCTTATTCACAACATGTGAATGATAGTGTAAAAATTCTTATATCGAGTTATGAATGACAGTCTAAAAATTCTTATTAACAACTAAGAGTGAATTTGAGTTTTGAATATTGGCCAAAAAATCTTTTTCACAATGAAGAGTATTTCAAGTTATCATTGATAGCTAGAAACTCTCATTTATAACCTAAAATAATTTCGAGTTGTGAATGATAGCCTAAAACTCTCGTTCACAACCTAAAATAATATTGTGGTTGTGAATGATAGGCTAAAAATTCTCATTAACAACCAAGAGTAATTTTGAATTGTGAATTGCGAGGATTATATAAAAGAGTGGACATTTTTTTAATTTTCGATATGAGTTAAGATTTTTTAAGTTTACTATCGCAATTTGGACATTTTTTGGAATCCACTCAATTATAAACTATATATTTGAAAAGAAAATGAAAGATTAGGCTAAAAATCCATTATAAAATATGAATTAGGATCTATGTAACAGGATGAATTGTTGTGAAATTTGATGAATCCATCGTAAATTTTCGTAACCTGACAACTATTTTTTTTCCTAATTTTTATTTCAAAATATATTTCTATTTTATTCCATCCCTATATTTACATATACATGTTGGTCACGGTAATTGCGTTCACACGATATATATATATATATAGTTGGTCTATCAGTATAATCACAAGATGCAAAATATTATTTTTTAGTAGACTTTGAAAGATTTATATATATATAGTTGGTCTATCAGTATGATCACAAGATGCAAAATATTATTTTCGTAGTAGACTTTGAAAGATTTGAAAATTGGATATTCCCATTTGAAATTAAATGAAAGTAGTTCATACATGTGACTCTTAAGGGCTAAGCAAATACAAGTTTGATGACTTCAGAAACAGAGAATGGTGATGCTGGTGCAGATGCATTTGTTACTGAAAAGAAAATTTCAACAAGGCTAAAATTCCACGGCACTAAAGAAGTTGCACTCAACTCCAATATTCCATTATTTTATTTTGTAGGCCAATCCATGTATTTTCAATGATGTCTGCTCACCATATATTATTATAAAAAAAAATCCTAATTAATTTATAATATGCAGCAATCATGCTGGTTTTTATTTTCAGTATTATATATATTGAAGCTTGCTTTCTTTATTTCACGTCCTTCTAGAAACACATCATAGTTATTCACGGACCGTCAACTTTATTTGATTGCGCATTTGGTAATTATATTGCCTTTGACTAATTGCAATAAAACCAACCACCATTTTGGACCAACAGAATTAGATATATGTTGACTGTTTTACAAACATGCACCTGAAAAGTATGTAGGATATCACAGACGAATGTTCAAATAAATCCTGATGATTATGTGACTAGTATCCAAAAAAGAAAAACAATGGCAAGGAATCAAAGTTTCTAAAAAATATTGGTATAAATACATAAAACTGTGGGGGACCTATACCTGCTTCACCCCTCCAAGATTTGAATCAGAATTTAAAAAAGGGCCTTGCTCATCAAGAATTCTTGCTCAAGAAGTTTTGCAGCTAGCAACACCCACACCCACACACACACACACACACACACCATATATATATATATATATGCGTGTGTGTGTTTTTGGTTGAAATAAAAAAGTTAGTTAAAGTGTCACTAATAGCTGTGCAATATATACAAGTGTTAGTAAGTGTTGACATCACTGCTTGAAATGGGAGGAGAAGAGTCCTCCACGTCTGCACCGCCCCAAAAAGAAGGGCAGGGTGGCAGCACGGTGCCGTTTCACCGGCTGTTCGCCTTTGCTGATCCTGTGGATCAAATGTTGATGATAGTTGGCTCAGTGGGTGCCGTTGGGAATGGATTGTGTATGCCTCTTATGACAGTCCTTTTTGGGGAACTCATCGATTCTTTCGGCCAAAACCAAACGGATGACGTTGTTTCCGTTGTCTCAAAGGTATGTTGCTATGTCTCATCATATTCATGATTTTGTGCTTTCCTCCTTTGTATCTTACATTTTTGTGTTGCATCTCGTGTATTAGGTTGCGCTTAAGTTCGTGTATTTGGCTATGGGATGTGGTGTAGCAGCATTTCTTCGTAAGTTTTTCCCTAACCATCTTCATCATATTGTTGAACAAACTTGATTTTGATGATTTGGTGTTGTACAGAGGTGGCTTGTTGGATGATCACCGGAGAGAGGCAGGCTGCAAGAATTAGGAGTCTATATCTGTCAACAATTTTGAGGCAAGATGTTGCTTTCTTTGATAAGGAAAGTAATACAGGAGAAGTGGTTGGAAGAATGTCTGGTGACACTGTGCTCATTCAAGACGCAATGGGTGAGAAGGTAGGTACCTTCTCTCACATCTCTCTGCTTCTGCTGCTTTTCTTTGAGTTCTGGATTGAGAAGATTACATATTACATACATTCTCCTGCAGGTTGGGAAGTTTATTCAACTAGTGTCAACATTCTTGGGAGGTTTTGTGATCGCATTTATCAAAGGATGGCTTCTTACGCTCGTCTTGTTATCATCCATTCCTCTGCTGGTGATATCCGGAGGCGTCATGTCGCTTCTCCTGTCTAAAATGGCATCTCGTGGGCAAGAAGCATATGCGAAGGCTGCAACTCTAGTTGAACAGACGATTGGCTCAATCAGAACGGTCTCATCCTTATTAACAATCTTTTGCTTCCACATATACAAGAATTTGAAAGAGAATACATGCTGACATGTCTTTGTATTTGTACAGGTTGCATCATTTACTGGGGAGAAGCAAGCTGTGGCTGACTACGATAAGTCCCTCGTGAAGGCCTACAAATATGGAGTGCATGAAGGGCTGGCAAGTGGGCTGGGGCTTGGATCAGTCATGTTCATCATATTCTGCAGTTATGCTCTGGCTATCTGGTTCGGAGCCAAGATGATATTGGAGAAGGGATACACGGGTGGTGAGGTGATCAACGTGATTACCGCTGTGCTGACTGGTTCCATGTGAGTATACGTATTGATTGATGATCATGCTGCAACAGCAGCTGCACCTTTTGATTATGTATGTATTGATCTATGGTTGAATGATGTTGTATGTTGTAGGTCTCTTGGACAAGCATCTCCTTGCATGTCAGCGTTTGCTGCCGGGAGAGCAGCAGCGTACAAGATGTTTGAGACGATAGAGAGGAAGCCCGAGATAGATGCATACGACACGAGTGGGGAGATGCTAGAAGACATTCGCGGGGATATTGAGTTTAGAGATGTGCATTTCAGTTATCCGGCTAGGCCTAATGAGCTGATATTCAGAGGCTTAAATCTGTCGATTTCGAGTGGTCTGACAGTGGCTCTGGTTGGGCAGAGTGGGAGTGGGAAATCAACTGTGATAAGTTTGATAGAGAGGTTCTATGACCCTCAGCATGGTGAAGTTGTGATTGATGGCATCAATCTCAAGCAACTCCAGCTCAAGTGGATTAGGTCAAAAATAGGGCTTGTGAGTCAAGAACCCGTGCTGTTTACAGCTAGTATTAAAGAAAATATTGCCTATGGCAAGGATGGTGCAACAGATGAGGAAATCAGGGCAGCGGCAGAGCAGGCCAATGCTGCTAAATTCATTGATAAACTGCCCCAGGCAAGAACAAGAACAAGAACCTCTTTTTCTTCTTTTCCCATTCATTTTAAACAAACTAATGATGGTTTTGTTTCCTACAGGGACTTGATACCATGGTAGGTGAACACGGAACTCAGCTCTCGGGTGGACAGAAACAACGAGTAGCCATAGCTAGAGCAATCTTGAAGGATCCGAGGATTCTACTCTTGGATGAGGCTACAAGTGCACTAGATGCAGAATCAGAAAGAGTTGTGCAGGAGGCATTGGACAGAATTATGGTGAATAGAACAACTGTGGTTGTTGCACACCGATTGAGCACAGTGAGGAATGCAAACATGATTGTTGTCATTCACCAAGGCAAGGTAGTTGAAAAAGGTAATCTCTCTCTCTATTCTCTCTAGTAAGGTAAATAAGACTAGTTTCCATTGCAAGAACAACAAGAGGACTAAGTAGGTAGCTTCTTTCTAAATGCAGGGACACATTCTGAGCTACTCGAATATCCTCAAGGGGCGTATTCTCAGCTCATACGCTTGCAAGAAGTAAACAGAGACGCAGCAGAGCATGTCACAGGCAAAGAAAGATCAGACACGAGCGTTGATTTGGAGAGATCACAGTCAAGTCAAAAGATGTCACTCAGACGCTCCATAAGTCGAGGCTCGTCTAGCAGCCGTCGTCATTCTCTGTCATTTACAATTGGTCTGCCTGCAACAACACTCAACGCCTCCGGATCTGCGCTAGAGGAATCAGATCCTAAATCATCTGAAAAGCCTCCAAAAGTCCCTCTTCGTCGCCTTGCCAATCTCAATAAGCCAGAGACACCAGTGCTGATAGCAGGAGCCGTCTTCGCCATCATAAATGGCTCTATAATGCCAATCTTCGGCATACTAATATCAAGCGTGATCAAATCATTCTACGAGACCCCAAGCGAGATGCGCAAAGATTCAAAGTTTTGGGCCGTCATATTCATGGTCCTCGGTTTGGTGTCCCTGATTGCGTATCCAGCGAGGACATACCTCTTTGGCGTGGCTGGAAACAAGCTGATCAGGAGAATCAGGCTCATGTGCTTCGAGAAGGTGGTGAACATGGAGGTCGGGTGGTTCGATGAGGGCGAGCACTCGAGTGGGATCATTGGGGCGAGGCTGTCTGCTGATGCTGCTACTGTTCGAGCTCTGGTTGGCGACGCGCTTGCGCAGATGGTTCAGGATCTGTCCTCGTTAGTTGCGGGGTTAGCCATTGCTTTCGAAGCTAGCTGGCAGTTGGCTCTGATCGTCCTCGTCATGCTGCCTCTGATCGGAGCGAATGGGTACGTGCAGATCAAGTTTATGAAAGGGTTCAGCGCAGATGCCAAGGCGATGTACGAGGAGGCGAGCCAGGTGGCGAATGATGCGGTTGGGAGTATAAGGACAGTTGCTTCGTTCTGTGCAGAGGAGAAGGTGATGGAGATGTACAGGAGGAAATGTGAAGGGCCTATGAGCAGTGGGATTAAGCAGGGATTGATTAGTGGAGTAGGTTTTGGGATATCCTTTGCCCTGCTCTTTCTGGTCTACGCTACCAGCTTCTATGCGGGAGCTCGACTCGTTGAGGATGGCAAGATCACATTCTCTGATGTATTTCGGGTAAGCAGCAGCAATGATTTAATGATTGATTGATTTGCGTAACCCTAACCCTAACTGATTAAATGTTGCAGGTTTTCTTTGCTCTAACCATGGCAGCACTAGCAATCTCTCAATCCAGCTCTTTCGCACCGGATTCGAGTAAAGCCAAGGTTGCAGCAGCTTCTATATTCACCATTCTCGACAGGGAATCCAAGATCGATCCCAGTGATGAATCTGGCGCCAAATTAGAGAGCGTCAAGGGAGAAATAGAGCTCAAACACGTGAGCTTCAAGTACCCGACCCGACCCGATGTGCAGATCTTCAGAGACCTCTCCTTGAAGATTCATGGCGGAAAGGTATTATGCACTAGATAGATCTCATAGTTGATTCAAGTGATTAACATTGTTGATTAATAATTTGCAGACAGTAGCTCTGGTTGGAGAAAGCGGGAGCGGAAAATCAACGGTGATATCTCTGCTACAGAGATTCTACGATCCTGATTCAGGGCACATAACCCTAGACGGCATCGAGATCCAAAAATTCCAGCTGAAATGGTTGAGGCAGCAGATGGGGCTGGTGAGCCAAGAGCCTGTGCTGTTCAACAACACAATCCGCGCCAACATAGCCTACGGTAAGGAAGGGGAGGCGACGGAGGCGGAAATCATAGCGGCGGCGGAGCAAGCGAACGCGCACAAATTCATAAGCGGGCTGCAGCAGGGGTACGACACAGTGGTGGGGGAGCGCGGGGTGCAGCTGTCGGGGGGGCAGAAGCAGCGCGTGGCGATCGCGCGCGCCATCATAAAGAGCCCGAAGATACTGCTGCTGGATGAGGCGACGAGCGCGCTGGACGCAGAGTCGGAGAGGGTGGTGCAGGACGCGCTTGATCAGGCGATGGTGAACCGGACCACGGTGGTCGTGGCGCATAGGCTGTCCACCATCAAGACGGCGGATGTGATCGGGGTGGTGAACAACGGAGTGATAGTGGAGAAGGGGAACCATCAGAGTTTGATTAACATTAAACAAGGATTTTACGCTTCATTAGTAGCACTTCATATCACTGCTGCCAAAGACTAATTTATACTTTTATTTTGTTTTTCCATGCAATTTTGCATAGCTAGAGCTTATACGTAATGTAATACTCCCTCTCTCTCTCTCTCTCTTGTGAGAACAATTGGTGATGATAATTTCAAATACTTTACTTTTCCATGTCTAAATATAAATCTTGGATGAATTTGAGTATGACTAACTTATTAAGATCTTGTTTGGCAATACCAACAATCACACAAAACCACAGATAATATTTATTCTTTGTAATTTTATTGTTTACCAAGATTTAATTTGTAAAATATAAAATAGTATAACAAAATAGAACATGAAAGAGGAGCCTAAAAGTGAAGTGAGTTTAATCGATTTTACTAATATAACATTTCATTCATAATATAAATGATCTATCTATTTAACTTCAGGACAATGAAGATATATATATATATATATACTCTAGGATTAAAAAAAATTAAGTAAAAAAACTATTATACAATATTATTGAGTTCGTCTCAAGTAATTTACTTGAATAAATATAATAAATCGCTAGATTATATTTATATATATATATATATGGGCAGAAAGAAAAAAAATAGAATAGAGAAACACTGAAGAGAGGGAAGTAAAAGAAATGAGTTGGGCAACTCTTGACGACGAAATCCTCAATTGCGAAGCCAGTTGGAGCAGCGAACCCTAATGTGATTGTAAATGTAAATGTGATCATTCATTTTCGTCCGATCCACCTCCTTTTATGTTATGTTACGGTGAATCACGCTCAATTCGCTGCTGTCGAGCTGAACTGCTGAAGGAAGAGCGGCTGGGTACAACGTTCGGCGATTTCACCTGAAAAACTTCCATCCACTAATTTTTGCTAGCACTCGGTCGATCTGATCCATAGTTTATCGGCTTAAAGGTTAACTAGATCTATCATTCAATATCTCAGAATTGGGTGGGAGCGCAGTGAATCATAATGGCCAATAGACAGCAGCAGTCTTCTTCTTCTAGCGGCGGCGGCGGTTACTCCTCTACTGTTTCACCCTCTAATTTAGATACATCCAAATTGGGAGGAGGATTTGGTGGTCCACCTCTTCCGCCGCTGATACAGCCCAATCAGATACCTTCTCCGTCGATCAAGACCCCGAATCTACCGTCTCCGGCTAATGGGATCCCCCTTCCTCATTTGAGCACTCCCCCTGGCCCTCCTGTGTTTTCATCACCCCTCCAACCGGCTGCTGTCCCTTTCAGGACTTCCCCTGCAACTCCTCAGCCCATTGCCCCTTATTCATCCAATTCCTCCTTACCCACCTCTTCCCCACCACCCCTCAATTTCTCAAATGGTTCGCAGCATCAGACTTCCGATCTTACAGAGGAGCTCACCTTCGCCCCTCATGCCGACTCTCCCAATCTTCTTTTGTCGGCTCACAAGGTACATACTTTCTATGTTCAAATTTCTGAGAGATGAACCTTATGAATATGAAATTTGCTAATGAAAGTTGGGAATGTTGAAATTGTATCACAAGTTCCCATGTGAATTCCTCAGTGTGGTGTTATTGTATATATCTTCTGAATTGCTTTATTGGAATGTAGTTACGCGTTTCAGTTATGGATGTATATCCTGACTTGGATTCTTTCATTTGAATCTGAAGACCATGATCCTATATTATACAACTTAGATATGCATCTTCAAGTTGTTTGCACAATCCCCTTTTGTTAATTATAGCTTGCTGCTATCTCACAGGTGCTGAAACAAAAGAAGCTAGCCAATGTACCCAGTTTGGGATTCGGGGCTATAGTTTCTCCGGGCAGGGAGGTTTCACCAGGGCCTCAGATAATTCAGCGTGATCCGCATCGTTGCCAGAATTGCGGTGCTTATGCCAATCT
>JAYDZE010557290.1:0-12961 GCA_034509125.1 Monilaria moniliformis | reverse complement strand
TGAATCTAATCAATTATGATTTGAAGATAGCGGGTGTGAAGGCTGTGCTGCTGAGTGATTCGCAAGAGGTGTTTATCATCCCCAAGAACAGGGAGTTGTTGGTGAAGAAGAACAGGGACATGTTGTTCTCTGGGGTAGTGCGTGCAGGTAAATTCGACTTCTTCGGGAAAGAATTCGCCTTTAACTATGATCAGTTTAAGATAGACCTAGCCAATGTTGACTCCCTTCGAATGCGGGCAGATGGTAAGAATGTTGATGAATATGGAAATGTGGAGCAGATTCCGGTTAAGTCCGTAATTGAAGACATGAAGGGAGAGCTATTTATTGATAATGGTCTCAACAAGTCAGGTGTAAAACCCTTTCCAGAATACCCCATTTTTAAGAGTTACAAGAAGTCTTTTGTTTACTATGACAAGCAAAGCATATTCGGGGGTGTTTATAAACGGAATGATTTCTATTTCCAGGTTGAACCCTTCGAGATTGATAGTTTGGACAACTTCACAAATGAGGGTATCAACTTTGCCGGAACATTTGTGTCTTCTGGCATCCTTCCAGATATTCAGGAGAAGCTGAAATTACAGCCAGATTACTCACTCGGTTTTGAGAGAGAAGCGCCATCTGGTGGGTACGCTTCTTATGCTGGAAAAGGTCAACAGTTTAACAAAATCAGGCTAAGTAATCAGGGTTTACGTGGTGAAGGTAAGTTTGAGTACATTACTTCAAAGGGAACTTCAAATGATATATTATATTTCCCTGATTCTATGTTATGTACAGCTCAGACATATGATATAGAAGAGAAGCCAACTGATGTCCAGTTTCCACCAGTTACTTCAGAAAATGTGAAGGTTAGATGGCACACGAAGAAAGACGTGATGTTGGTCAAAAGCGTAGACTCTCCATTCAAGATGTACGATGGTTCTAAGCACACTGGTTCACTTGCCTTAAGACCTCAAGGATTGACAGGTGCTGGAAGGTTCCAATTTGATAAAGCAGACCTAACGGCCGATCGCTTCAAATTCAAATTTGACGAGTTCAGGTCAGATACAGCAAACTTCAATTTGCATGATGAAGTTGGTTCAGATGCGTTAGCGTTTAAGACCAATAATGTCAATGCCTATATCACATTCAAGGGCAGGTATGGTGAATTCAAATCAAATGGTGGTGGATCGTTCATTGAGTTCCCACAGAACCAGTACATCTGTTTCATGGAAGAGTTTAAATGGTTCATGGATAATGATGACATCGAAATGTCCGCCAATAAAGACGGTGGTAAGGTTGACGATCTTACAGGTGTGAAGCTGGATGGATCTCAGTTTATATCAGTCCACGAGAAGCAGGATTCGTTGAGTTTCTATGTGCCAAAAGCTACGTATGACCTGAAAAAGAAGATCATTGACTGTAAAGGGGTGAAGTTTATCAATTCTGCTGATGCGATGATTTATCCTGATAGCGGACATGTAATTATCCAGAAGCAGGCCAGGATTGAAACATTGAACAACGCACGAATTGTAGCTAACTATGTTACCCAGAACCACAAGATTTATAACGCCAGCGTTAATATTAGGGGTAAGAAGGACTATGGAGCTACCGGTTACGTAGATTATGTGGATGAACAAGAGAAGATACAGCCGATATTTCTTGAGAACATTGGAGTTGATACCACCTTGCAAACGTATGCATCTGGTATCATAGAGGATTCAGCTCAGTTTAAGTTAAGTCCTCAGTACGACTTCAATGGAAGAGTATTCTTGGAAGCCAATAACCAGAACTTAACGTTTAAGGGTAACTGTAAGATTGCACACGAGTGTGCTGGGCTACCAAGAGATTTCTTCCAGATACATGCTGAGATTGATCCAAATGAAATCTACATTCCCATTGATTCCAGCTTGACCAATGAGTTTGATGATGACTTATCTGCAGCTGTAAACTTGGGTAATGATTCATTAGGAATTTACTCAACATGGTTATCTAAGCGACATAGAAGAACACAAGACCACAGTGTAATTCAGGCAACAGGGGTGTTGTTCTACGACAAAGAATCAGGTGAATACAGGGTTTCTTCTAAGAATAAGGTTCGTGAGCCTAAGACTTTCCAGGGTAACTACCTGAGTCTTAATACTAAATCGTGTAAGATTTATGGTGAGGGTAAGCTAGATATGGGCATGAAGTCAGGAAGCTTTAAAATCAATTCTGCAGGAACTGTAGTGCATAACCAGGTGGATGATGATGCTATTCTGGATATGATGGTCATTTTCGACTTCTTCTTCGATCAAGGTGTGTTGGAAAAGATGGCGAAAGACTTCGGTGGTAATGCCACACTTGATCCAATTTCGTTTGAAGGAGAAGTGTTTGAGAAGAGTTTACGTGAACTTGTAGGTCAGACGGAGGCAGATAAGTTGATTGCACAAATTAATCTGAACGGGGGATACAAGAAAATACCTGCCGTATTGAAGAAAGCGCTTGTTATCAACGAACTAAGAATGACATGGAACGACAAGGCCAATGCATATCGTTCCTTTGGTAGAATTGGACTTGGAAACGTGTTCAAAACGCAAGTGAACAGATACGTAAACGGTAAAGTGGAAATGCAGCGCAAGCGTTCAGGTGACAGAATTAGAATTTACCTTGAGATCGATGCCAACAACTGGTACTATTTCGAGTATCTGCGTGGTGTAATGTACGTTTCATCCTCCAATGACGAATTCAACGGGCCGCTTTCTGAATTGAAGTCAGACAAGCGTAAGTACAAGCACCAGAAAGGTGAGACGCCATTCACGTATATGTACTATTCTAGCGATAAGAAGAAGCGTGATTTCATTCGCGACTTTGACCTAGACTAATATTATTTTTACCTTACAGAGTAAGGTATGGCGTCATATTCCCACTTAATCGCTCTCCTCATTGCTTATCTGTTGGGGTCCATACCTAGCGCTGTTTGGGTCGGCAAGATTTTCTATGGAATTGATGTAAGGGAGTACGGTAGCGGTAATGCAGGTGCCACCAATACATTTAGGGTGTTGGGCGCGAAGGCAGGAATTCCAGTGCTAATACTTGATATCTTAAAGGGTTGGGCTGCATGTTCGATACCCTATGTTTATGGAGATTACGTATTTGGAACATCTCTATTTGTTAACATGCAACTTGTTTTAGGGCTTGCAGCGTTACTCGGGCATATTTTTCCCGTATATGTAGGCTTTAGAGGGGGTAAAGGTATCGCCACGCTACGTGGTGTGGTGGGTGCCATGCACTGCGAGGCAGCCCTTGCGAGTATTGGAGTTTTCATACTTATCGTGTTGATAACTCGTTATGTTTCACTGGGTTCGATGGTCGGAGCTTCGTTTTTTGCAGTATATGTTACAGTCATTGCTGCAACCGAGCACCGAAGTCTGGTGATTTTCGCAGTGTTTATGGCTGTTTTAGTGGTTATTACGCACTATAAGAACATTAAGCGCCTGTTGCGCGGAGAGGAGTCCAAGATATTCTCCAAGAATCAGGAGCTTGACGATGATGACTGATGTAGAGGATTGGTGTTAAATTTGTAGAAGCAATAACTGAATGAAGGGGAATCATCATTTTGCGACTCAGTTGCTGTTGCTGTTCTTCATTTGTTGGAGTGGGATATCTGTAGCCCAGCTCGAATACAAATCTGAAGAGGAGCTTAAAAAGGCTGCTGATGAGTTCTTCGTTACCAGACAATGGGACGATGCCAAGCCCCTTTACGCTCAACTTCTCGCCAATTACTCAAAAGATCCACGATACAATTACCGTTTCGGTGCATGTGTACTATATGTAGACAAGAACCTGGAAGAGGCGCAGAAGTTTCTCCGAATTGCATGTAGAAGACCTAATGTTGAACCTGATGCCTATTTCTTTCTTGCTCAGACTTATCACCTGAATTATCAATTCAACGAGGCTATAATCAATTACCAGAAGTTTCTGAATAAAGCGGAGAAACCACCTGAAGACCTTGATGCCAGAAGGCAACTCCAAATGTGTAAGAACGGTATTACGCTGTTAGGGGATATCAAAGACATCGCAGTTGTGGGCAAGCAAAGTATTGGTGATAAAGATTTTTTCCGGGTATATGATTTGAAAGGTATTGGCGGAAAAGTAGTAGTCAAGCCCGATGATTTCAAAACCAAAACGGACAAGAAGAAAGGGGAAACTTCAATTATGTATATACCGAAAAACCCTGATGTGGTCTACTTCTCCAGTTATGGGTCGAAAGGTTCAAATGGTAAGGACATTTTCTATGCAAGGAAACTCCCTTCGGGCGAATGGGGTACACCACAGCGGCTGCCCGCTGAGATCAACACGAAGTTTGATGAAGACTATCCTTTTATGCATCCAGACGGAAAAACGTTGTACTTCTGTTCAAAGGGGCACAACAGTATGGGGGGGTATGACGTGTTCAAGGCGGTATATGATGAGAACAGTGGTAGGTGGAGTAAACCTTCTAACCTTGATTTTGCGTTTAGCTCTCCGGATGATGATATCTTGTTCATTTCAGATGCTGACAATACATTCGCGTATTTTGCTTCTAAACGTACCACTGGTCATGGAAAGATCAGTGTTTACAAGGTTAAGGTAGCGCAGCGTCCAGCGAATTACAGTGTTATCAAAGGCGACTTCATTGCAGAAGCAAGGCCTGACTTGAAAGATGCGTTGATCAGGGTAATCCATGAAGGTTCTAACGAAGTATTAGGTGAATTTAAGTCCAACAGCGGTGATGGTAGTTACGTTTTATCCTTCCCGGGTAATGGAGGAAGGTTTAAGATTACCGTTGAAACCACCGATGATGCACCGATCCATTCGGGAATAGTAGAGCTTCCTATGCTCACGGAGTTCCGTCCACTTAAGCAGGAACTAAGGCTTGTAGGTTCTGGTGATGATGAGAAACTCGTTATCAAGAATATGTTTGATGAGGCGCTTGCTGCTAATACGGATAGAATGGAGTTGATGCGGGACTTGATTAAGAAGCAATCAGCACTTGATATCAATTCCACCGAAAGCGAAGCCCTGGCCTCTGAAATTGCCAACAAGGATTCTGTCAATCTGAGCATTTCAGACTACCAGTACAAGAACATGTCTAATGAAGAGCTACTTGCAAGTGGTGAAGGACAGGCAAAGAAACTGGAAGACGATACTAAGCTATTGAAGCAGGAAATGAACTACAGCTACAATCAGGCTGCAGTGAAAAGCAAGGAAGCCTCTAAAGAATTTGCAGAGTATGATCGCCTGATGGCAACAATCAAGGATGGAATGTCCGATGAAGATAAGCTCGAGATTGAACAAGAAGCTTTGGATCACAAGAAGAAAGGTGGACAGCTGGCTGCGGAGGCAACTTTGGCCAATAACCTTGCAAGAAGCATTGAATCAGAGCATACTGAAAGAAGCCTGGACGCGAAGAATGCGCGCACGCTGGTGAATGCAATGCAAAATTCTATCAATGCCGGTAAACGCGATGAAGCCATCAAGTTCTATAATGAGTTACAACAGCGACTGGAAGAGATCAAACTTGCGGAGTCTGCAACGGATCAGGAAAAGCAGCTTGCACTGGATAAAGCAATGGCAGACAGAACCAAGGCTGATAAAGCTTATGAGTATCTGGATGGATTGAAAGAACGGGAAACAAGCCTTCGTAACAAGCAACGGAGATTGCAGTTGGAACTTGAGCAGGCCAAAAAGAAGAAGGACATCGAGCGTATTCAGGAAGAGTTGAATTCAGTTCAAATTGATCTTGAAGATATCCAGTTGGATGTTGAGCGTGCCGAAGCGAATGCCATCGATCTTAAAAGAAAGTCGCAAACTTCAGAAGGGGAGAACCAATACACCGAAGACCTGTTTCAGGAAATTGCGGAGAACGCTCCAGGATATACTGGAACCGTTTTTGAAGCCGATAAGCAAAACTTGATCCGACAGTTGGACTACTATGAGCGTAATGAGCTCGTTGGTTCGTTTGATGAAACGCTGGCATCTGAGTTCCGATTAGATGACTCCAAGTATGGGTTGAAGGAGTATAATATTTCCAGAAAGAAGCAGCTTGATGATCTTGGTTCGTTGACTGATCCGGAAGAATTAGCCAGTAAGAGGATGGACATCAACAAGCAGTGGCTGAACGATATCGACAAGGATATTGCGAATAAGCAAGAAGAGCTAAACAATGCTACTTCATTGGAAGAGAAAGCCAAATTACAGGAGGAGATTAATGTGCTTAAAGGGCAGCGTGACAATAAAGCGGATGAGATTGCTCAGAACGAGCAGGATCTTGCGGATGCCCAATTGGCTTCCAACGAGAGCAATGGTGGAAATGAGACATCAGGAGGCAACGAAACAGCCAGTACCGAAGGGAACGAGAATACTGGCGGTAATGAAACGGCTAGCAATGAAGGGAATGAGAACACTGGTGGAAATGAAAGTACTGGTGGCAATGAGACTGCGACTAACGAAGGCAACGAGAATACTGGCAACAACGAAGCTGAAACGACAGGATCGGTTAGTCCTGAGGTAAGCAGCTTCATCGCGAGCACGGAGACAAAGTATACTGATCAGTTGGTGAATACGTCTACTATTTCTGATCCCACGGAAAAAGCGCAATCTGAAGCGGCAATCTACAAAGAGTGGAGTGAGAAGTTGAAGGAAGAGGCTTTGGTAAAGAAGCTGGAAATGATCGAAGCGCAGGATCAAAATGACAGGGAGATCCTGAAAAGTGAGATTGCAACGTTAGAGCAGGAAGCTGATGAGAAAGAAGCGATGAGCGATAACCTGATCGCACAGTACGGAGCGCCAGATGAGAATACTGCCAGCAATGCTACCAAGACCAAGCAGCAGCAAATCCAGGAGAAGGTAGATAACCTCCCAGTAATTGCCGCAGTAGAAGATGGTAAGGTTCAGGATTACGACAGCGAGTATGAAGCATTAGTTGCTGATGCAAATAACGAAACGGATTCAGAGACCAAAGAGACTTTGTTGAACCACATATATGAGAACTGGGCTACCACCAAGCAGCAGGAGATTGATTACCGCAAGGGCAACCTTGAGGGCATGAAGAAGAAGGATCGAAAGAAAGAAGAAGAATTAATTGCCAGTTTAGAGACAGATCAAAACGACAAGAGAACACAGGCCAGTACCTACACTGATCAGCTCTCGGTTGGCGGTAATGAGTCTGCTATTACGAATACCAATAGTCCAATTGTTGACGATAAAGGCAACATTAGAGATTACGGTTCAGATTACGAGACTCAGCTGGAGGAGGCTGATAACCTAACAAGTGATCTAGACATTAATGAGAAGAAAGGGGAGATAGCATACCAGTGGTACAAAGACATTCAGGAAGAGATCAATATTCGAAATGGTCAGCTTAGTAACTATAGTGGTAGCCGCAGATTGAAAGAAGAGGAGAAGATTGAGGATCTGAAAGGTCAGGCCGAAGCCAAACTTTCTGAGGCGAATTACTATCAAGGAATTGCTGCGCAGATTAAGAAGCGTGAAGAGCAGAACCTTGCCAGCGCTAACGAAAATACAGGAAGCTCAACAGACAGCTACACTTCTCCCGAAGCGCAAGGCAAAATTGAAGAACTCGGAAGAGTAAACAACGAGATTACTGCTTTGGAATTCCAGATTGATGAGAAGAAGAAGGAATTGAATACCGCGGAAACGGTTGAAGACAGGGCGTCACTGCAGAATGAAATTGATGGATTGGAAACGCAGGTTGAGCAGAAAGAGATCGATAAGAAGCAATTGATTTCCGAGGCCAATACAGCTGAGATTGATAAGAACAATCCTATCGTTAATGCCTTAGCTACCAACAGCAATGAAGACAATCAAGATGTAGCCATTGCCAATCTGCTGGTAAACGAGAGTAAGTTCTATCAGGGTGAAGCGAAGAAACTGCGTGACGAAGCAAATGCCACAGATGATGTCAACAAGAAGAACAGTTTACTGGCAGATGCGAATGAGAACGAACAGCAGGCATTAAACAAGCAACGTGAAGCCCTTAAGACTTACATCAAGGCAGGTGGGCCTGAATTGGCTGAGAAAATAGAGAAGGGTGAGTTGGATGACCTTGGCGTTTCAGAGGGAAGCACTTTAGCAAGTAATGAGAATTCAGGTGGCAATGAAACTACCAATAGTGAGGGCAATGAAACTACCAATAGTGAGGGCAATGAATCTACTGGCGGTAACGGGAACACTGGAGGTAATGAAACAGCCAGCAACGAAGGAAGTGAGAACACTGGAGGTAATGAGTCAACTGGTGGTAACGAAACGGCCAGTAATGAAGGAAACGAGAACACTGGCGGAAACGAAAGTACCAGTGGGAAAGAGACTGCGACCAACGAAGGCGGTGAAAACACTGGTGGTAACGAAACAGCCAGTAATGAAGGAAACGAGAACACAGGTGGTAATCAAGGATCATCTACTTCTACAGCTTCTGTAGAAGACATTATGAAAGCTGCTGACGGTTCTACTGAGGTGCCTTACGATGATCCATCAGAATTTCTGGAATACAAAGGTGACTTATTGACAGCACAAGCAACAGACATTCAATCACAAGCTTCTGCAAAGCGTTCTCAAGCTGAATCGGGAAAGAAAAAAGAGAGAAAGGCATTGATCTTTGAAGCCGAGCAACTAGAAGCCGAAGCTGCGAGACTGATCAAGGATGCTGAAATCGTTTACGATCAAGCTGATTCTGCGCAGGTAGTAGAAGCACAGCTTGCAAGCGCAAATGAAACGAGTGAAAATGAACCAGAGCTTTCTTCTGGTGAGCAGCAGACCTTGGCTTCTTTGGGAGATCAGGATGTTGCGAACATCAAGGGCTCAATCGATTATAACGAGTACAAATTCAATCAGCAGAAGAAGCGTAGAATCATCAAGGAAGCAGACGTATTGTACGATCGTAAGGAGCAGCTTAAAGATGAGAAGAAGCAGCAGGAGGCAATTCTCAATGACCTCAATCAATTAGCAGGAGACCCAGATTTAAGTGATTCGCAGAAGGACGATCTCAACGATCAGATTGCTGCGGTGGAGAAACGAATTGTAGCGCTCGATAATGCATATAACGATGCAGAGGTAGCAAGTGCACAGAAACAAGACGAGCTGGCATCGATAGATGAAAAGCTGAACAAGATTACTGGTAGACTGAGTGATAATCTTGCTGATCAGATTGTTGCAGTTGAGAAGCGTGATTTCATCAATGGAGATGATCAGGTGTCAGGTTACAGTGGAAGCCAGAATAGTGAGGGCAATGAATCTACTGGCGGTAACGAAACTGCCATCAACGAAGGAAATGAGAATACTGGAGATAATGAAACGGCCAGCAATGAAGGAAGTGAGAACACTGGTGGAAATGAAAGTACCGGAGGGAATGAGAACACAGGGGGCAATGAGATTGCGACTAACGAAGGCAATGAGAACACTGGGGGAAATGAAAGCACTGGAGGTAACGAGAACACTGGTGGCAATGAAACAGCCTTCAATTCAGGAAACGAGGCTTCAGGCGGTAATGAGACCACAAGTGGGAATACCAATAACCAACCGAATCTAAACAATGATGGCCTACCTAATGTATTGCTTGGAGACTTCTTTGTTTTAGGGAATAGAGGTAATTCGGAATATAGTACTGGAAATCCGATGAAGGTTAATCCTCAAATGCCTGATGGTGTAATCTGGTCTGTTCAGGTAGGTGCATTTAGAAGACCTATTTCGCAGGATGTGTTTAAGGGATTCTCTCCTGTTTTTGCAAACACCAAAGGTGATGGCATTACAAGGTATACTGCTGGTCTGTTCCCTGAGTTTGCATCAGCAGATCAGGCCAAAGACCAGATTAGAGCTCTGGGCTATCGGGATGCATTCGTTGTAGCTTATAAAGACGGCAAGAGAATCTCTGTGGTGGAAGCGAGAAATGCGTCTAGTGCTGGAACACTTGCCAACAATGGTGGAAATGAGAACACTGGAGGTAACGAGACAACAGGTGGCAATGAAAATGCAGGTGGAAACGAAACGACAGGCGGCAATGAAACTTCTGGTGGAAATGAAACTACCGGAGGTAATGCTTTTGCGGGCACACTTCCAACGGAGAATGATGGATCGACACCAGTCGATAGGATTACCGGTGTATTCTTTACGGTGCAGGTGGGTGTGTACTCAAGACCAGCACGTTCTAGTGCGTTTGGCGGATTAAGACCGTTAAACAGGGAAACAACCTCTGGCGGACTGTTCAGATATACTTACGGTCGATACGACAACCTGGATGAGGCAAGAAGAGCCAAACAACGTGCGATTAATTCTGGGGTAGCCGATGCATTCATCATTGCTTATAGCAATGGCGCACGTGTGCCAGTTGCTACAGCTGCTGCTTCATTGGATGGTAATAACGGTGGAAACGAGACGCCAGTGAATGATACCCCGCCAAACAATGGTGGCAACGAAACACCTGTGAACACAAATCCACCAAGTAACGACAAACCACTTGGTGAGTTGAACTTCTACGTAAACATTGGAGAATACGAAGATGAGGTGCCGGTGGATATTGCTGCTACATACCTGAGGCTTACTAAACGTGGCATTCAAGCTACGGATATGGGTACTTACACGCGTTACACCATCGGTTCAGCCGACAACTATGATGAAGCTTCCACTTTGAAAGAGGAAATGGTATCTTTGGGTATCAGTGACGCCAAGGTGATGGTTACGGAAGATGGGAAGGAAGGCGAACTGGAGAGTATTTTAAAAAGACTTGAAAAGTAGAATGAGCACCCAATACGATTATCAGGAAGAAGTAGATGTTCTCGAAGTTGTTGACAAGGAGAAGGAATTGATCCTACACAACGATGATGTTAACACCTTTGAGTTCGTTATTGAAACGCTCGTGGAATTGTGTGGTCATTCTCCCGTTCAAGCTGAGCAGTGTACGTTTCTGGTTCACTACAAAGGAAAGTGCAGTGTTAAGAATGGTACTTTCAAGAAGCTGGAGCCGATTTGTACCGCAATGCTGGATCGTGGTCTTTCAGCAGAAATTAAATAATCAGATTAGTATATGAGGAAGCTCCTCTTTTTTGTCGTGTTAATTACCGTAGGGGTAATTGCAGACAGTTGTTCACGTGTACCTATATCGCACAGACGCCAGGTGCACTTAATGAAGGAAACTGAATTGATTGCGATGAGCAGTCAGCAATACGCAGAAGTACTTGCCAAAGGGAAAGTGGTTCCTGGAAGTGATCCCAGAACCCAGATGGTAAAGCGTGTTGGTAAGCGTATCCAGGATGCGGTTATGAGTTACATGAACTCGCACAAGAAGTACCAGAAACGTGTAGAAGGATTTACCTGGGATTTTAACCTGATTGACGATAAGGTTGCCAACGCATGGTGCATGCCAGGTGGGAAGGTCGCTTTCTATACAGGTATTCTTCCAATTACTAAGGATGAAACAGGATTGGCGGTGGTGATGGGCCATGAAGTAGCACATGCTATCGCGAAGCATGGTAACGAGCGGATCAGTAAACAGATGGCCCTGAATTTTGGAGGGCAAGCTTTTGGCGCTCTAGGTGGGCCTGATAAGGCAAAAGTCTTCCAGCAGGTTTATGGAGTTAGTGCTGGACTAGCAGCTTTGAAATTCTCTAGAGCCAATGAATCGGAGGCAGATCACTTAGGATTGGTATTCATGGCAATGGCTGGTTACGATCCTAAAGAGGCTCCAAAGTTCTGGGAAAGAATGAAATCAATGGCTGGCAACAATGTACCTCAATTCATGAGTACACATCCAAGTCACGACAGCCGAATAGAGGACATTAGGAGCCACCTACCAGAGGCACTTACTTATTACAGTCCTAAATAAGTGGATAAGCTTCCTTTAATTCTCTTGCATGGCGCACTGGGCAGTTCAGCGCTTTACAAGCCATTAGCAGCGCTTACAGACCGTGAAACGCATGCGATCAACTTCTCTGGTCATGGACATACTCCGTTTAACGAGAAGAGCTTCAATATGGACGTGTTTGCTGATGAAGTAATCGCGTACATGGACGAGAACAACATTCCCAAGGCTGATATTTTCGGATTTAGCATGGGTGGGTATGTTGGTTATCATGTGTGCAAGGCGTACCCGAACAGAATTGGGTCAATGACCACTTTAGGTACCAAGATTGATTGGACACCTGAATCAGCGGGTCGGGAGGTTCGGTTTCTGGACCCTATCAAGATAACTGAGAAGGTGCCAGCGTTTGCACAGGTGTTATTAAACCGTCATGGAACGGGCTGGACAGATTTATGCACTAGAATGGGTAACCTACTTATCGAATTGGGTGATGGTGCCAGACTGAAGCAGGAAGACTTTCAATCTATTAACACACCTGTAACGATTGTGCGAGGAAGTGAAGATGAAATGGTTACTGAGGAAGAGTGTGAATGGGTTAAATCTCATTTACCAAATGGATGCTTCCTGATGCTGGAAAATGAGCCGCATTTAATCGAGAAGTGCACACCTGAAGTTGTAGCCAGTCTTTTCAATTAGACTTCAGCAATCTTGATAATGATCGCATGTCCATTAAGGTTATGAATGATGATCTTATCTGTGTCCTGGCGTAGACTTTCAACATACCTGGTTACACCTTCTACACCTCTGAATCCATAGTCGTCATAAACAATGATACCTCCGATGACGAGTTTGTCCCAGACCCATTCAGTAGTTTCTTTTGCAGACTGGTAAACATCAACATCTATGTGACAGAATTTCACCTTTCTAGAAGGAACTTGATTTCCGGTATCCACAGGAAAGATGCCTTGAACGATTTTGTAATTGCTGAGTCCCATTTGATCAAACAAACCCCTCACGATACCCGCAGAAGTATCTGCATGCTCACCGCCTTTGTAAGTGGAATCTTCTTCACTGGCTAAAGCAACACCTTCAAAGGTATCGCAGAGATATGTAGTTGTTGGATTAGGATAGCTGCCTAGTGCTTTGCTGATG